>NSDO01000957.1:0-10519 GCA_002286825.1 Lagenidium giganteum | reverse complement strand
GCGAGATCTGGCTGGACGACAAGCGCGTCTTCAGCGACGACAACTGTGCGGCACATTACCCAGACAAGCCAGCAGCACACCTCAAGGTTGACTTCTCGAGCTGCACCAAGAACTGCATGCTCCGCTTCTACTGGCTCGCCCTGCATGAGCCTCAATGGCAAGTCTACAGTGAGTGATCAGTCTGTTGGGTGCGCTGATTCTGGTTCTGGCAACTGAATTGTGACTGTGTTTGATGCACAGAGAACTGCGTACCGCTTATTGGCACTGGCAAGGACACACCGTCGATGTCTCCGGCACCCGTCCCAACTCCAGTCTCGTCAGCGCCAGTTCCTGGTCAATATCCATCGCCATCGCCTTCAACATATCCGTCACCGGCCCCGTCGTCGTCGTCCCCTTCACCAACTTCCTACCCAGCGCCGTCTCCGTCATCTCCATATCCAACACCAGCACCATCATCACCATACCCAGCTCCATCGCCCACAGGCTCAAGTCCGTACCCGTCACCATCGCCAGTGCCATCAAGCGCCAAGCCGGCATCCCGTTCTCCGTCGACGTCAGCCCCATGTCCCGGCAGCCAGCACCATCACCATCACCACCATCACGGACAGGACTAAGTCGCAGTGGACCGATCGTAGGTGACTATCTGTGTATAGTCGTTTTTGAGTCCGATGCGTTTCCGACGTACGTGGCGCCCGCAAAGAGCAGGCGTCCAAACCTATTGATGTGTAGGACTTCTGTAATCTCGAATACAAATGCTGCGAGCACGCAGCTGTATCACCTTCAACTTCGTTACGCTGGTTTTGATCACGTGCTGTCATTGCTGTAGTGATGCGCATGTGCATGAACAAACGCTCGTTCTGTGTGTTGTGATCTATGTGATGCCTCGTGTTCTTGTGCAACCGAAAAAATATAGCCGCACCATCCAGCCTGATTGTGGTGGCGACAAGGTTGTACAATTCAGCGCTCATACCGTTCTAGCTCATCGTCACTGCTGCATCTGTGAGATCCATTGCTAACGGCGATGTTTGCACTTCATCTCACTCTTCGACGTTCTCGATGCGTCTATTTCAGTGCTCATTCAAGGCCTTGCCACGTCTTCGCGCCGCAAATATGAGCCGATGTTGTGGTTCCTATGCGGTGCCTTGAAGCTGGACCTCCAGCGTGCCCGCTGGTTCACCGGTCGGTGTCAGAAGTCCTGTGAGGCGTTTTGCGCCTTCATTCAGAGCCAGCCTTAGCTCTTCGCCAGTGAGCGTGATACGAACGATGCAAATTTGAGTCCTGTCCAAGTCATGTAACTATCATAATGAGGGGCCCAGTTATTTCACCGCCAGCTCGACGAAACTTACTTGATGAGTGTGATCAATCTGGGGCACTTGACGTGAACAACGAGTGAGATCCCTTCGTCCAATTCGTCCTCAGAAAGCTCAATCACAAATTGCTGCAGCTGCCAGCTAGGACACGTGGCGCTCTCGTCGTGTGCGGCGGTTCTGCCCGCCGATATCATTCTTTCCGTTTTCACCGAAATGATCTTCCATTTGCAATACGGGCGCTGCACCCCGAGACGACGAACAGTGGGGATTCCCCGCGCTTCCACGATCGTTAAACGCATCCGGAGAGAGCTTGATGGGATGTGTCGGGGTCTCGGGACGCTCACTGGGATCGAGTTAAAGCCGTCGTTCTTGAAACAAAGCTCTGACATCCTGGCTTCAATCTCTGTGCGATGAACCCACACGTACTTGCCCGTTCGTCGGTGGATCGCACATTCGAGTCCACAGAGCTGCGACATCTTTAGTGGCTGGAACTCGGGATCGTATATCTCAAGCAAAGATTTGAACATCAACAGCGTGGCATCGGGAGATAGCGAGCGGTTCTCTTGCATGTTGATGATGCCGTTTTCCGACAACTCAACGCCTTCAATCAAATTGTGAACTGCAATCGTTCGGTCGATGTGCTTCTGACACTCTGGGATTCAACCGGTCACAACTACGATTATTATCAAGCCGACACCACAACGACAGCTGCCACTTACCCGACGCGATCGCGTTAACAATGCCTTTGCCGTATGGAACAACACTAGAAAAAATTGACAATCCGTGCTGCACCCAGTGCAAGACTGATAATCAACTGTAGCCACCATCACTACACAGTATTCTCGTCCACACCATACCTGAATGTACAAGCCGTATTGGGCCACAAACTTGTCTCCGATCAACAACCTAATCGGCGCGTCTTCGTGAAAACATATCCCGGACAGTTCACTTCGGATCTTGAGAACCACCTCTGTTGTTGCAGAACCGGATAGCATTTCCAGTGTCCATAGTGCCGGGTACAAGCTGCGATTGCTCAAGCCAGCGACCAGCGCCGTTTGCGCACTTTGGGCAGCATCAATCCTTTTCATCTGCGCTTCATGGGAAAAATCAATCTTGCTCGTGATTGTTCGAACTGCTTCTTCCAATTGCGTCGATGTCGTGGAATCTGTCACCGATTGCGATCGTGCACCGTTGAGGATTTGGTGTCGATCTGTGTACCAGTCCATGTCTGAAGGCAACACGTCGTCGTCGATAGCTGCGATTGTGCGAGGGCCTGCTTCCATCATGTGACGCTTCTCATCAAGAAGTCTATCCACATTCCAGCGCTTCCGGCTTTCCATCGACACCACGTAGCGAGTTACCCACAGTCCAGGATACTCTTGCAGCAGCTGTTCCATGCTTAAGCAATAACAGATCAATTGTTCCCAAGCCACTTGCCGATCGATCGCGTGGACGTCAATGACTAGGGCTTGAAACAGGCTTCCTTCCACCATCACAGAGTCTTTGAGCACTCGTGACTGGAATAAAGCAGCTTTTGCACTCATAAACCAATTGCGACCAAACTGACGATCGCACGAATAGTGCGCTGAGTAGCTTTGAACGCCAAGTTTCTCGAACACGTTCTCCGGAAGGTAGCCGTGGAAAACAAACTCCCAATGCACTCGCTGGGGCAAGGCGTCTGTGTCATGGAACTCACTGTCTGGTTTGGTTGATGGCGCAATTTTCCAGTACAACGGGATGATCAAGTCTGAGTTGGACATCATCTTGCCTGTGGTGGATGGATACGCCAGGTTGAACTGATGCAGCAGCGTCTTGAGTCGCAGCACAGTTTTCGTGTCCACATCTTGCCACAGTTTGAGTCGCCGCAGAAGACGATGGGTCACTCTACCTTCATCACGTACAAGTTCGTGCAGTGATTTCTCTCTGCTATCTCTAGCTCGGACCGGGTCACAGAGATGATGGTTGATGACTTGTCGGACAAACGCGATGATGACATTTGGATTGAGGAAGATTGTCTGCGCGATGGCGCTGTCTGGAAACGTGTCGAACCACAGCACGTCACCTATGTCGTGGAAGACGTGCAACATTGCCACCAGCGCCTCGTTATTGACTGACGCAAAGGCTTCGTCCTTGTGAATGCATTGGTACAAGCCTTGGATCGTCACGAATGTCTGTTCGATTGTTGACATCACTTCAGCTGAAGCAACATCTTCGATGGAGCCAGCAGCAGCACTGCGAGCACGTAGAAAGCGGTGCAGACCGGCGTAAATTGGGGGCATCGGAAATCCAATCTCGCTTTCTACAATGTGACGCTCCAGTTGCTGCCGCACGTCGTCGATACCGCTCAGATCTTTGTTACTCACTGCAAGCAATCGCTGGGATAATATGCGGGGGCGCCGATTTTTCTGATCGATGAGTTGGCTCTTTCGGGAGCTTGTACTAGTGTCGTCTTTGCCTCCCAGTTCCAGTTTCTCCCATTCCCGCTCGATCGCGTCGAGATCGTCGCGTTCCATGCGCGCGATTCTGGTGAAGAGGTCCTTCTCGATGTGTTGGACGGTTGTCATTTTTTCAATCGCGTCCAGGTGAGTCCCCACGCACACAAACATCGCATCTGGATGGTGTGCACAAATTACACGAACCCAGCGATAGATATTCTGTTCCCAAAATGAGTCCATCGTTTCCGCAGAACGGAAGACTAGGTTGCTATATGTCTTGAGATTGATGCACAGCACGTAAAGCGTCCGTCGTGAGAAAAACAGCGTATGCGTCGACTGGTACTCGTCCTGCCCCGCAAAATCCCACAGTGTGACTGTGTGATGACTTGAGGAAGCCGAGAATGTCCATGTAAACAAGTCGACGCCAACAGTCCGAACATCTTCATCCTCGATCGTTGCTTCACCAGAAGTGAGCGTCTTGATAAAACTGGTTTTGCCCCACTTGCTGGGGCCCACCACACAGATCTTGGCTCGATAGTCAGTCGTCTCACGTCGGGAATGGCCATCGCTGTCGAGCGACTGAAAGTACACAGCAATGTCTTCCTTGCCTCTCTCGTAGACTTCCACCGGCACGACGCTCAGTGTTTGACGCCCTGACTCGCGCTGAGCGGTCCAATGACCGATTACAGCAAGATCACGTTCATCACACGATTGATTTGTCTTCAGCATATTTGTTTCTCCTCGGATAGTTTGGCTCCATTTTGCACCAGGAATCGAATGTATTCGAGCCGTCTTTCCAGCGGTTGATAAGCCCAATCTGCTTGATGCCTTTGGACCACTTCTGCCAGCACTCCATCCAGCTGTCACGTGCACATGCGGTTGGCATCCTTTTCCTCAGAATATCGACGTACATTTGCACGTGTTTCGTGGCACACACCTTCGCTCCTTGATCGATCAGTAGCATCGCCACGTCACAAGACACGTTAACCACGTGTAGAGGGGTTCTCTCGTCCTGGAGGCATATTTCATCACTTCGTTCATCTGGAGGTACCTTATAATGCTTTGCATCCACACGAGCGCCGCGATCTAAGAGAAGCTTCACCATCGCAGCGTTGTCTGCTCTAGCTGCCATGTGCAGTGGCGTGGTTCCATGCTGAGCATTCAGCGGTCATTCGCGGTTTGCGGCTGGATTCATGAACGCACCGACGGCCACCAACCTGATTGGTCTCGTTGATATTGGCGCCATGATCCAACAAAAGCTTGGCGAGCTCCACGTTGCGTTGATGTGCTGCATTGTGGATAGGTGCACATCCGTCCTAACACTCCAACTTGATATGAGGCTCATCACTACAACCGGAAATCAATAATGATGACAGCTTCACCAACCATGTCTGCAGCACTGACATTTGCGCCATTATGCAACAAGAACCTTGCAAGCTCAACATGGCCTTGTAATGTGGCACGATGGAGTGGTGTACTTCCATTCTGTAGTAGTTTCGCAGGGACAAGTTATTCCAGTGACAACGGTATTGAAAATGATAGCGTTAGAGATACTGACCAAGCTCGTGGCATTGACATCGGCGCCATTGCCCAACAGCAACTTTGCGAGCTCTACGTCTCCCTGGGATGCTGCAAAATGCAGTGGGGAGCTTCCAAACTGTGATGCATTGGTGAACACGAGGGATCACCAGTGTATAGAAATTCTGCTACATCCATACCTTTCTTGGTGTGTTCACAGTTGCGCAGTTCTCAAGCAAGAGTTCCGCCAGTTCAACATGGCCTTGTTGTGCTGCCAGATGAAGCGGCATTTTTCCATCCTGTGATCAGCACGGAAAAGCACAGGTTTCGTGTCACGACCTCTCGTTTCACCTCTCGTTTGCCCTGGCAAATCCCAGAAAGACCAACAATTCTTATCGCATTGACTTTTGCGCCGTAGTGCAATAGGAGGATTGACAGCTCAACGTGACCTTTGCCGACTGCACAATGAAGCGGTGTACTTCCGTCCTGCACGAAAAAAAAGCAATGCTGTCGTTAGACAAGCCACCAATTTCTGCCATGGCAGCCTAAACACCACGAACCGCGTCGTTCGCATTGACATGTGCGCCATTGTCCAAGAGGAACTTCGCGAGCTCAATGTTGCTTTCATTTGCTGCATGATGGAGCGGTGTGTCGCGATTCTGATGTTCGCCAGACCAGAGTACAGTTCTAACCAGTGACGGCCGATTCCCAGCCGCTTCGCAATGAGAGAAAGCACGCACCGCGTCTGTCGCGTTGACATCCACGCCATTTTCCAACAGAAGTCTTGCAAGCTCGGAGTGACCTCGAATAGCCGCAGAATGAAGAGGTGAGTTTCCAAACTAAGGAGAGAGACGACAAAATCTCAATTTCAGCAAATTCCAGTCAGCAATGTCAAGCAACAACTACACCAACCGTGTCTGTGGCGTGGACATAGGCGCCACAATCCAACAGAAGCTGTGCCAACTGTGCGTGCCCTTCTTGCGCGGCACTATGCAGTGGCGTACTTTGAAACTGATCCACGTGAGCCTAGTGACCATCAATCTGAATCACTGTGGCAGCAATAGGAACACGAACCATGTCTAACGCATTGACGGTTGCGCCATTTTCCAGAAGAAGCTTTGCCATCTGTGTGTACCCTTCGTGCGCTGTAGTATGAAGCGGTGTGCTTCCGTCCTGGCAATATATAATCGAAGCAAGGAACAAGACTCAGTTAGGGCTGCCAGTCCTTGATCCCTTGACAGCTCCAGTGTAGTCAACGACCTTTTTCGTTGCGTTGACATTGACACCGTTCTCCAACAGGAGCTTTGCCACCTGAACATCGCCCTGTGCTGCTGCGCAATGAAGCGGGGAAGTTCCAAACTGAGATGTGCAAAAGAGAACACGATTTCTCCAGTTTCGACCGCTTCTGCTCCGCTGTAGCAACGACACAGCTGCACTGACCGTATCTGCGGCGTTCCCATTCGCGCCCTTGTTCAGCAATAGCGCCCCAACCACTGAGTGGCCTCGATGGGCTGCCTCATGGAGCGGGGTATGTCCATCCTTGAACGACACAAAAAATCACCCCCCCCCGCTGAGGATCAATCACCGATCCGCTGCCTTTAACAGCAGCAACATCACCAACCGCGTCTCTGGCATTGACGTTAGCGCCCGTATGCACCAGCATCTGCGCGAGCGCGAGGTGGCCTTGATATGCTGCACGATGGAGCGGCGTATTTCCAGTTGACGTGGCGATATGCACCGACGCCCCGGCATCGATCAGCATGGTCGCGATCTCAACGGCGTTCTGTTTTACTGCGAAGTACAGCGGTGTTTCACCCAGCTGTTGAAAAACGCAGCAGCGTTGAGCATCCCAAGTTTCCTCCGGTGGCTAGCACGGTACTGACCTACCTCGTTCGCTATATTCACGTCGGCGCCATGATGAATCAACAGCTCGACATCAGCAAAGCTTTCGTTCTTGATGGCAGTGAGCAGCGCCGTGTGCTCCGTCTACCGACAGTACCAGAAGTGATTGTTGATGGAGTCCAGCCACCTTCAGTGGAGTCAAGCATCATGTACAGGTACGAATCGAAGACGTACCGATGAGTCATGCGTGTCAGCGTCCGCTGTTGCTTCAAAGTGCTCACGCATCTGACGGGCGTTTTCGTCGTTCTCCACAGCATCGAACGCGAGGCTGTTCTCAGAGATCTCCATTCTGTTGCGTCGTGCTGTGAGATCGCCACACAGTCGGTGTCTCCTCCCGGCCCTTCCTCCTGCTTCCATCCGAATGAGCAGGATACTGTTTCCTCGAGTTCACTTTCTCTTTGTAATATCCGTCATGTACATTGATATTAACGGGGTATCATATATGAAAGTAATCGAGTGTGCTCGCAGTATTTTGATTCTGACCGACGTTTATTGATGACACTACATATTCGTACATCTTTCCCAGAGATTCCACCTCGATATATTCACTGGCATCGGGGAGTTCAGCACCACAGACTTCGGTGTGTAACTAGCACTGTTCTGCTTTTTTTCATCGCACTCGATGTATTTCAAGAGACTGCGGTGCTCGGAGCGCCAGCGTGGCATCCCATCGACGACTTGGCATCAGTTCGATGAGCACTCAGCAGTCTATCTGTTGCATTCGAGCTGCATACGCAGCGTTCCTGCTGGCTGACCGCTGCTTGTCTCCAGCCAAACGAGCTCCTTCAAGCCGTGATCCAGTGCCAACCGCACGTCTTCGCCTGTAAACTTGATCGTTCCACCGCAAATGTGCTTTCTACGAGGTGTGCCCACAAACGCGACTTTCAGTCACCACATACCCAGCCAGAACAGTGCAATATCAACAAAACGTACTTGACTTTTGGGATCAACCTCGCACACTTCAGACTGACGACGAGCACGATGCCTTCGGTTAGCACGTCATCTGCAAGACGGATCGCAAATTGCAGCGATTGCCAGTCAGGAGTCGCAGCGCTGTCTCGATCTTCAGCGGTTTTGCCTGACGATAGGACTGCGGCGGTGCTCACCGACAGCACTTTCCATTTACAGTACGGGTGTTGCGTCCCAACATGGCGGACAGTCGGGAGGTTATGAGCTCCGATAATTGTCAAAGACAGCCACATGCTCCTCGATACGACACGGTGCTGTTCAGGAGTGCTGGGATTGCTCACGCTGACCTGGTCGTTTTTGAAGCGAAACTCGTTCAGCCTGGCCTCGATCTCACTACGGTGAGCCCAGACCTAGTATCCCTTCGTTCGGTGGATAGCACATTCGAGCCCACACAGTTGTGACATCTTGAGCGGCTCAAAATCTGGGTCATAGATCTTCAGTAGCGATTTGAACATCAATATCGTTGCATCTGGCGGCACCTACAGTTGTTCTCCGTGTTGACGATACCGTCGCCCGCAATATCGAATCCTTCTATCAAATTGTAAACCTTGGTGGTTTGATCAAGTTGCTGGCGACACACTACCCAATGAAATATATGTGAAAGAATCCTAATCAGTCTCAACAGCATCGCAGCGACATACTGGAACCGATTACGTCGACAATGCCTTTGCCGCATGATTGAGGGGTCGCGCTTGCAAATATTGATAATGCATGCTACCGTCATTATGCAGCATCAGCAAGTCAGAACAACGATCAAGTCGTTTATTCCGCAGTGCGTACCTTGATGTAATTGCCATACGTTCCCAAAAAGTCACCGCCAACCGTGATTCGAATTGGTGTGCTCTCATGGTAGCACTTTCCCGACAGTTCGCTTCGAATTTTCAGGATTACCGTTGTTGCCGCTGTGCCGGATAGCTATTGCAAGCTCCAAAACGCTGGATACAGGCTGTGGTTCTCGATTCCAGCAATCATGTTCGTGTGGGCTTCTGCGAAAGCATCCATCTTCTTGTACAAGCTTTGAACCATTGCAACCAATTGGGTGTCATCCAACGCCGAGCTAGCCGTAGCAACTTGCAGAACCTGTTGTCGATCCATGTACCAGTCCATATTTGGTGGCAGTAAATCACCATCCATGGCTGCGACGTTGTTGCCACCTCTTTCTTTCAACCGGCTTTGTTGATCAAGCAGCATGTTCACGTCCCAGCGCCTCCCCGTGTCCATCGAAACAACGTGGCGAGTCACAAACAACCCAGGATACTCCTCCAGCAATAGTTCCGTGCTCAAACAGTACCAGGTGAGCTGCTCCCACATAATATCCCGCTCAGTCGCACGCACATCGATAACTACAGCTTGGCACAATGCGCCATCCACTGTCACAGTGTCTTTGCTCACTCGAGAATGAAATTTGTCGGGTTTCATGGCTTCAAACCAATCGCACCCAAATCGTCGACCAGACGAGTAATGTGCCGAGTAGCTCAGAGCGCCCAGTTTCTCGAACACGTTCTCGGGAAGGTACGAGCGAAAGATGTACTCCCAGTATGCACGCTCAGGCATCGTATCCATGGCAATGAGGGGCTTCGTTGTCTTCCAGTATAACGGGATGATCAAGTCCGAATTGGGCATCATCTTGGTTTTGTTGGCCGGGTGCGCTAGATTGAACTGGTGCAGCAACGTTTTCAGCCACAGCAGCGTGTTCGCATCCACGTCGCTCCACAGCTTCAGTCGTCGCAGAAGTCGATGCGCTACGCGGCCCTCATCGCGCACGATCTCGTACATTTCTTCGCTCAACACAGTCTGCGCAAGCGCACTCTCGGGATTGCTGTCGAACCAAAGAACATCGCCGATGTCGTGGAAGACGTGCAGGATCCCGACAAAAGCATCACGAGTGACTGACGCAAACGCATCCTCTTTCTGAAGGCACTGGTGAAGGTCTTGAATCGTCATGACCGTCTGTTGAGTAGTTGACCTGACGTCACTTGAAGCTAGATCTTTAAGCCTGCTGCGGCACTTCGGGGGCGAAGGAACCGATGCAGTTGGGCACAGATCGGGGGCATCGGAAACCCAATCTTACTCTCCATGATGTGTAGCTCAAGTTGCTGTCGCACGTAGTCAATGCCACTTAGATCCATGTTGCTCACAGCAAGCACACGCTGCGATAAGAACTGAGGACGTGTGTTCTTTAGATCGAGAAGCTGGTTCAACCGTATCGCTGTGCTCTTCGTCATGCACCCGCTGGCCTGACCTCGCATTTCGCAATTTCTTGCTCAATCGCGTCGAGATCATTTCGTTCCTTGACCGCGATCCTGCGGAATAAATCGTTTTCGATGTCCTTGACCTGGATTGATTTGTCGCTCATCGCGTCGAAATGGGTTCCCACACACACAA
>NSDO01000953.1:0-10575 GCA_002286825.1 Lagenidium giganteum | reverse complement strand
AATGACATCATCGTGCGTGTCTTCCGTTCGCACTTCCGAGGGGTCCTTGCGTCTGCTTCTCCAGTACGAAGGCGACAGCGGGAAGTACCACTTGAGCGTCGTGCCGTAGTCCTTTGGCACCACCTTCTCGAAGTACAGGCCCAGCAGCGTGTACAGGAACGAGTCAAACAAGAAAAACCACAGCGCCGTACTCATGCGGAAGTTCTCGTTCAGGACATTGACGTTGCTGAACGCCACTCCCGCGCCAGTCGACTCAAGGTTGGCCATCACCTGGACACCGAGGGACAACGCCACTGGAGACAACAAACAGCCAACCGTCTTGGTATTCTCTGGCGTCTGCGCTGAGAACGCGCTCGAGACGAAGTACATGAGAAAGAAGAGCACGATGCCCACAAACGCGCCCAAACGAGCTCTGCTGAAGATCGTGCTGATGAGGAAGCCAAACGACAACACGCTGATACCGAAGAGGAAGAAGAATAGGAACACCAAAAAGACCGAACTATGAGCGAACAGACCCACGCGGCCAGCCAGTGCTTGCAGCAGTGTGCCCACCAGCATAATGACGATGTACGTGATGTACCACGACGCGATGATAGCACGCTCCTTGACGCCAAGGATCTTCATGTACTCGCGTAGACGCAGCTCTTTCTCCGAAATGAACACCACCAGGATGCGCGACAAGGAGTACAAGTAGGCGAGAACGAACACGAGCGCGAACACACTTTTGACTTGGTCGTAGAACGGCGAGCTGACGTAGGAATCAATGGGGAATGGCGCGACGGCCGCTCCGAGGTATGGTTGTGGTGCTTGGCGAAGCGGCTTGAGCAGTGCTTCTTTGGCATCGGCGGACAACACCCCGAGGAGCAGACCCGCAGCGTTAGCACCCCTTGCTCCAGCAGCGGCACCTCGAGGTGAGCCAGCGGCACCAACACCACCACTGGGAGGCCCACCAACAGCACCCGATGTCGAGTTGTTGCCGCCTTGCATGGCGACCAACGCTGCCTTGATCATGACATCGTCCGCCAAGGTAGCCAACAGACGCTGGTCCATCGCCGTTGAAGACGTGGCAACGGCTTGTGCTCGCTGGCATTTGCCAGGTTGCTGCTTCTCTGCATCCCACGAAGGCATGCATGTCACGAAGCGCGTGACCAGTGTCTGCAGCGTCATGAAGCCACCAAGCGCGTAGCGCGCATAGTATTGCGTCTCGATCGACTTCTGGAACGGATAGACGGCCGCGGGGTCGCCAACCGTGCGTGGCACCATCCCAACGGCGCCCCGACGTCCCAGTGTCGAGTTCATGCGAATGGTGTACTCGAACGACCCGAACGACCCGATCTTGTCGACCGTCGGGTACTTGTCGAACACGATGGCGCCGTAGATGCGGGGCTTGGTCACGTCGTCAGCGTAGTCTTTGCTCTTGACGTACTTGTCTAGGTCTTCCGGTGTGTCATAGAATTGCACGCTGTCTTCGAATGACGGCACTTCCGGCGACGTCGTGGCATTGAGCAACTTGATCCGCGGGTACCACGCGTTCATGGTCTGCACAAAGTACTGGCGCGTGAACGGCGTGTCGGGCGCGATGGCAATCTTATACGGCGAGATCTTGCCCGCGCAGGCTTCTGGCACGCGATATGGAGACGACAGATTGGTGCTAACGGCGCCACTAAACGCAATCCCATTGGTACACGCAGCAAGTTGGTCCGGTGCGAGTTCGGCCAAGCGGATGCCGTCTTTGATGGACTCGAACCCGAGTCCGAAGAGCAAGCCGGTCAACGTGGTTTCATGCATGTAGTACTTGGGAATGCTGGCTTGGATGACCGAGAGGAACGTGCCGTTGGGCTCGAACAAGTTGGTCGATGTGCCTGTTTTGTCGTCCGTGCTCGTGGATGAGTCGCTCCAGCCAGCGGGCACTTGGACGTCGTCCGTGAGCGTCTTGAGCCAGCTCATCAGCAGGATGAACAGCGTCGGGAGCATGATTTCGAACAGCGTGGCAATCCAATGGCGCTTCTTGAGCATCCAGTTCTTCCACAGCAACGCGCGGATGAACGTGCTGGTGGTGCGGCGCGAGGCCAGGTCCGTGGACGTCGCGACGCCATCGGCGATCGGTGACCCGAGCAACACCTTGGGGTTCTCGTCCGCCATGACTCTCTTCGAGGTCGATTTGGGGTAGCAACCAGCCACGCGCGCGCCTGAGCGAACGCGGGTCACTTGCAAACTGAGGTACCCCTTCGCACCGGCTGGTGTGGCACCAATGCCAGAGAGGAAGTTGCGACCAGCTCGCAGGTGACCCCGCCCAAAGCGATCAATCGCACCGGGATTGAGTAATCCGCTGCGCGAGTCACACGGCTTGGATGTACTGTAAGGGACAGAACGAAAAATTAAACTGGGTTTGGTGCAAGGAACAACGGCGGACTGTAGTGCACGGTACTATGGAGCGAAAGACAAGCCAGTTGACCAACCGCTGAACTTTTTTGGCTAGAGGTACAACTTGAGATCTTCACCCGACAGCACCGTCGAGTGCGTTCTTCGGAAGCGATCAGCTCCTCACATCGCTCAACTCCACATTCCTCCATCCAGTTCATCTGCGGACCACAGACTGCGGTTCTCGAGCAGATGAGTGCATGCGTGTCGCTGTCATTCTGGCGTGGCTTGGGTAAAGCTTCGGCGGCCCCGTGTGACAGCAAGAAGCTTTACGCCCATGAGTGTTCGGCGGTCGAATGTTGCACCTGTTTATCTTGGTGTGAAATCCCCGACGATTGCCGCATCGCACGCTCTGATTGTTGTCTCTCCAAGCCCCGTCACCCGACTCTCAGTGAGAAATTCTTGCCATGACAATTCTCACGGATTGCTGTTTGATGGGTTGCTGGCGTCACTGATCTGTCGAGCGACGCAAGTTCGCGCGGCTCACGACCGATATGGTTTCTCACAGCACTGGTAGCTCAGCTCGAGGCTCGTTTACACAGAGAGCCGTTTTAATAACTGCTCTCGCTCTACCAATTTAAAAAGTGCTAGAGCGAGATTTATAAAGTGATAGAGCGATCGACTCTCCGCTGTGCGATTGTGTGATTGGATTGAGGTCTTTGGACGCAATGCCGGTGGAGGACTGCACTGCCAGATGCAGCCGCCATCGCGACTGTGCGTGTGTGCATAACTTCAGGTTGGTTTGGCTGGACGCAGGGGCAGGCGAGTAAGCCACAGTTAAACCTATTTTCTTCAAGCTGCAAGGCGGTGACCAACAACTTCTTTCTTAAAACTCCAGCTATTCAAATCCTCCCACTGGATTTTTGTGATGTTTCACCTTCCAGTCGCAACCCCTCACTTGCCATCACCTGACATCGAAATTCCATCGTTTGCTCTTTATCTGTCGTCCACACTAAAGTGACATCGCTGTCACGAGCAACCGGAGTCGTACGACGCCATCTTCCGCGATTTCGAGACGGTGGTGTTGCCGGCACTCACGCACTGGCAGTCGCCCGACTTCTATGCGTACTTCAAGTGCTTCGCCAGCGAACCGGCCGTTCTCGCTGACTTCCTCATCTCCTCGCTCAACATYGTCGGCTTCACGTGGGTCGCTGGGCCTGCCGCCACAGAGCTCGAAGTGGCCATGTGCGACTGGCTCGCGCGCATGTTCGACTTGCCACAATGCTACCTCTCCACGACCATGGGAGGTGGCGTCATCCAGAACTCGGCCAGTGAGTCAGCGTTGTGTGCCATGATCGCCGCACGCCAGGTCGCACTGGACGCATGTTGAACACGATTTACATGGACGAAAGTTGGTCAACATGTTTATATCATGACGGACACGGACTACGAAGAAGCAGAAGAAGTGCTCTATGAATCTGTTCAGAGCAAACCGTACAATTTCAAAGTGATGTTATTGTGTGCCGTTGTACGACCGCGAAACGGGTGGGATGGCAAGATTAGTATCTGGCCTGTTCTGGAAGCGCGCCTCACACAGCGCAACAGTATGAATCGTCCCGCCGGTGTCATCGAACACACACCGGTATCTAATGAAGATGTTCTACCTACCATCAAGGAGATGTGACCCAGAGTGACCAACACATGCACATTTTCATCCAACAAGACAATGCATCCCCCCACGTAGACAATGAGGATCCCGAAGTCGTTGCGTTTAGCAAGGAGGGTGGGTGAAACATCGCGATGCGCAGACAACCACCCAAGAGCCCCGACTTGAATGTCCTCGACCTTGTTTTTTTCAACAGCATCCAGAGTTTGCAGTACCGGACATCGCCACAAACCATTGAAGACCTCGTCGTTGAGCTAACGCGAGCTTTCGATTCGACTACGGCGCTTACCTTGGACAAAAAGTTCTTGTCCTTGCAGGCAGTGATGCGACAAGTGATGGCGGCATCCGGTGCGAACCAGTTTGGCCCACAGCACATCGCCAAAGACTCTGATGACGACGATGGGCAATTGCCACGACTTCTTTGTTGCAACGTCGATACCTCCGTGAAGCTCTTCAAGCAGAAGCTCGGCTAGACTACCCGAGAACGACGACGACGTCGAAGCTTCTTTGTAGCTGAATTGGACGAGGCAATGTTATGCCATTTTTCATTCAAAATTTATCATAAAATAGCTAAGCTTCTTTGCCTTTTAACTCACCAAGCGCCTTAACGTGGAAAATCAGCGATAAGAAAATACCTTGATTTCTTATCGACGATTTTCCATGATAAGCTCCGTTCATATCAAGGCTCCGATTTACTTCCCAGCAAATTACTGCCAGCGCACCTAGGATTTACGCCTCCAAACTCACGCATATTTTTAAAATTTTGCACTCAGTAAACAATTGTGGATCTGTGACGTGAGCGCTCCAAATGACGTGTGCGGCCAACAAGAACAGCACAACGGAGAATGTGAATGTGCCGCGTGAAAATGGAAGTGAATTATGGCAGCGACGGCGGTCATACAAGATAAAATGCCATAGTGACGTGGTAAATGTTACAGATACGATGAGGGGAGTTGGTCGTGGGTGAAAGAGCAAGCAGAAATCTTGCTGGCAGCTTGAGCGATGGCGATGGCAGAATGGTTGCTGAAGAATCACGATGCGCAAGCCGCGTAATCGACAGCAGATGCGTTCAACGGCAAGCTGGCTTTGTGGACTAAACAGCGAGTGGAAGGACCACAGTGACATAATCATCCAAACCTGGACAGAGCATGACTTTTCCTTGTTTGATACGCGGTCAATTTGGTTTTGGTTGCTTGTGAATTCATCATGGCTCTCAGCTACTTGTGTCGGAGGCTCTTTGCTTGCCTGCGTCGCATCGCTGCCATCATCTGCTGATGCCTTGCCGTCCTCTTCGTCTGACCCGAATATTCCTTGAATATATTGCGTTTGCTCCTTCTTCCGCGCGATCGCAAAGCTCGTTGTCACGGACCTGCTTTCCGTGCTTTGGTTTCAACGGCAAGTACGGATGCATCCGCGGGCTTCGCCGAGTTGCGATAGGTTCTGCTGTGGGCATCGTTCGTCCCTGAGGGTGCTGATGGCAACTACAGTGAGCGGTTATGTCCATTGTTGTGTCACGCAGCTGTACTCACCGCGACTGGCGGTTAAGGCATTACAGATGCAGATTCAGCACGCGTTTGCGGCTCAACATAACGCTGTTGCTGCATGTTGGAAGCTTCCTGTTGCGCAAAATGAAGCGGTACTTGAACCTGGATCGAACGGACACGGTCGAGCAAGCTTCCGGTGTCGCACCTTCACGCACTTACGTCGACGTGATCGACCTTCCCATTAAACCGTGAGCGTTCATTTGTCCCTGCAATTGCATACACGATCCAAAGTGACGCTTGCACCAGTATAAACAATCGCAATGCGGTGTCGGCTGCCATACCTGTTTCCATTCCAACCGACTGGGTTGTGATAGCGGTCATGGCGTACGGCTACCGCGCTCGAGGACGACCCCCTCCCCCCGTCCGAAAATTTCCGTTTTCTTCAATTTCAGTCGTTTTTCATAACTTTCCACGTATCCAATACGTGAATTTGTAACGTGAACAATACGTAAAAACTCAACTATGACACGTAGGCTATAGCATGACCGTTACATAAACACCATGACTGGGACGTTGTGTGCCGTCAGAAACGCCTTCGTTTCACGTGACACGCGTTATCTTGCTGGAAAATTGGTTCTGAAAGGCCTGACTTAGACCGCAGTTCGTCAAGAAATGGAAAGAGATTCTGACGCAGCGTTGAGCAGTACAGCGTAGAGTTCAGCTTCTCCGTCAGGATCACGAGCTTGGACTTGCCGAATTTGGAAATACGCCCCACACCATCACACTGCCACCGCCACCTACCCTGCGGGAGTGGATTTCGGGCTTGCGGCGGAGATTGCGCCAATAGCAGCGGAAGCCGTCTGGGCCATCTAAGTTAAACTTCTTCTCGTCGGCGCACACTACGCGGTCCCAGACGGCTCCATCACGAAGATATTTGGTCGCAAACGCCCGTCACGCAATTCGATGGTGTTGGCGGCCGATATCTGCACCGGTAAGGTGCCAGCGCTCCGTTTCGCGGACATCTGTTTTCACAAAGCATTGCGGAATATGCGCCAGATGGTGAATTCTGAAGGCCTCCCGGTCGTTCCATGACGCCGTTTCCTGGAATCGCCAAGTGACCGCGCGTGAATGAATCGGCCTGCCGGAGAGCGCGGGAATCAAGGTAATTGCATTTATCGGGAATAGCCTCGGAAGTTTCAATTTAACACACAGTGCGCATGTACTTATTCAGCGGCAGTTCCAAGGCGATTTGCTGTTTTGACTAGATGGAGTAGCCAAATGGCGCCGAGACGTAGTTGATGTTGTCCTTGATGTCAGCACCACCACATAGCAAAGTTTCCGTTGCGTTGCTTTGTCATTTCGCGTGAAATCGCGTGCTCTTTGGTGCGCACATACTTCGTGCGCGCACTGTACGATACACTTCACTGTACACAGAAAATATACAGTAGTGTATTATTTTATGAAAAATGGTGCTGAACAATTATTCTCCAAGACTTGGAGTATCTTGTGTTCAACACATTTTATTTGCAGTCCAAGTTGCAGCCTGGAACATGCGTCACAAAAGGGTATGCTGCTCGGATTACTGGCAGCGTGAGGCTCCAACCGAATTCTAAGGCTTGCTACGATTCTATCGAGACGAAAACATGTTTGACGATTCCAAGTCCACGATCCACTGGTCTAAATCGATTCGTCGCACTCAGATGCGGTGACATTCTGACGCTAGGCGATTGCGCTGCATCAGTCATCTCGATCACCCAATCCCACAGCGAGTGATTGCTTCCAGTGGAGTTGTCATAATACCATCTGGTTCTTGGCTGTATTACCGTGGTACAGCTGATATTATGTCGGAGTCACCCGAAGCAATCACGATCCTTGAAAGTGGATACAACCCCCGTAACCCTGTCCTGTGCTGAGGAAGCCGCCCATGTATCATTGTTAACGCATACCCCAGTTTGCAACTGACTCGCCGTAGCACAGGCGCTCGGTTAATCGTTTCCAGTTGGCATCCGGTACCGTTGAACGAGATGAGGGCGACCATGCCAAAAGCGTTGCGGATAGCGTTGCGACTGCTACGGACCTAGCCTCAAGTCACACCACTGGTGCTTTCATCTGCGGTTACTGTGGAGGATTTGGATGCTCAAAACGTCTCATCGGGTCGCCACGCTCTTCGAAATCATGCTTCTAGCGCTTTGTATTCCCCTCGTGGGCGGGATCAAAGCACTCACGCACGACGTAGAGCTGAAGTGAAGTGAAGTGCATTGTGCCAGCCGAGCTTACCACAAATACCTGAACACTAGGGCTAGCTTATCTCGTAGCGCATCTTTGACGCCCGATAAGGCGTCCGGGTCCACGCGTCTGTGTTGTCGTTGATGTTTCTAGATGGTGCTGTGTTCGCAAGTGTCTGGTGAGCTGAGCCACATCATTATTCAGGTACCGCAGGATGTGTTCGTGTCGACTTTCTGGTGGCCCGGATCCGGATTGTTTTGAGTCCAACGCGTGATTGACAGCGGTATCTGCCATTTTGTTATGCTCCCGATAGTGATGGGTCCAGGTGTGGACGCCCAGCGCAGATTGGAGTCTTCGGGCTCGATCAAAGCTCTCTCGAAGCTGTGGGTGTTTTGGTCGTCGGAATATAGCTTGCTGGCTCACGATCATGTAGCTGTCTCCAGCAACGACGCACGACGTAGAGGTGCCACCCCGGCTGGAGTCATGCCACGACGTCCTCTGACAAGCATACCGGCACATCGTCCAGCATGTTCGCGCGTTCCTGTCGGCCATCCAAGCCAACACCCCGCAGTAGTACATACACGAAACGACGTTGACCGGCTTGCTGCTTGGACTCGGGTTCCAGTCCATTGAAGACACGTCCGCTTGAACAAGCTCGCACCGGACCAACTTGCTGCGTGTACCAATGGAATTGAGTTCAGTGGCGCAGTTAGCACGAATATTTCGTCTCCGTATCGTGTTCCAGAGGTATGTGCTGGCAAGGTCTCGCTGTACAAGATTGCCATCGCTCCAGACACGCCGTTCACGCGCCAATACTTTCTGCAGGCAATCAACACGTGGTATCCGCGCGTGAAGCTGCTCAACACGACAGCATCATTGGACGTATCGTCGTTCGAGGACAGCGTGTAGTTCTACAACACGGCGGAGGACTTGCGGAAGTACGTTAAGAGCAAGGACTACGCTGCTAATGTCCCCAAACCACGCATCTACGGCGCCAGCGTGTTCGACAAGTTCCCAACAATCGACATGATCTGATCGTTGGAGTCGTTCGAGTACACTATTCGCATGAACTTGACATTGGGGGCTCGGGGTGCGGTTGGCATCGCACCACGAATCGTGGGCGACCCTCCGCCAATCTTCCTGTTCAAAAGGTCGATTGACACGCAATATTATGGGGGCTACACGCTTGGCGGCTTCATGACGCTGCAGACGCTCGCCACGCGCTTCGTGGCGTGCATGCCTTCATGGGGCGCAAGCAAGCAGCAACCAGGCAGATGCCAACGAACTCAGTCCGTTGCCACGTCGTTAACGGCGATGGATCGGCATCTATTGGCAACCCTGGCCAACGACGTGATGATTCAATCCGCGTTAGCTGCCATTCAAGGTGACAAACGTTCACCTCGGGTGCTGTTGGCATGCCTGGTGACAGAAGCAGCAAACACGTCGCTGATTCAGCCAGTGCGAATGCTCCAGGGTTGTTTCTCGGCTCGCTGTCTGCCTCTGCCAAAGAAACACTGCTGAAGCCGCTTCGTCAAGCGCCACAGCCGTACTTCGCAGCGGCCGTCGCCCCATTTCCCATTGATTCCTACGTCAGCTTGCAGTTGTACAACCAAGTCAAGAGCATTTTCACGTTGGTGTTCATTCTTAGGAAATTGTACGCCTTATCGCACAACCCGGTCGCCTTCATTTTGGAGAAGGAGCTGCGTCTACGCGAGTATATGAAGCTCTTTGGCGTCAAGGAGCGTGCTATCATCGCGTCGTGGTACCAGTTCGTACAGTGCCGCTTAACCAGGCCTTTCTAGAACACCTCTAGATGCCTTTCTGTGTGTTGAAATTCGCGGATTATGCACGTCTGTGATCTGATCCTGAGCGAACATAGTATGAGATATAGTACGAGATAATCGGTCTGATTTACGAAGTCACTAACGCAGATCGTTCGATTGTTTACATAGGCTCGACTGTGCAAACAATTGGTCGTAGATGGAGTCATCACAAAAGTAACTACAAAACGTGGCTAGATGGCGATGCGACTGGTTGCTCGATTTATCATCACTTCAAGGAGTGTGACGAAGCGGGTCTTCAAATCGCGCTTCTTCGCGTCACAAGGTTCGCGGCTGCCTGAGGGGGGTGCCTCGTTCTGCTTGCTTCTTCACTTGACTTCACACTGTGTACCCAGACCGCGAAAGGAGTTCGGTCTTCACAATCCACGCGTGGGTCTTGTTGCGGAAGCACTCGCTGCTGTTGCTGCTTGGTGAACGCGTTCGATGGACTCGTCTTCAGCGACGCGTTCTGTTGGGGTCTTCTACCGCGGATACTTCGACGAGGCAGAAGCAGGTTAGTTGTAGGAGATCTAGTTAACTCCCTTGGTAATACGCATTCTCGCTCTTCGGTTACGTTTAACGTGCCCTCAGCTTAGGCACGGGGTTAGTGAGAGTCTTCCGCTTCCTGCCACGCTCACCTGCTTTGCCTGGCCTCCTTCAGTGGGCTCAGGACACTTGGGGGGAGGCAAGGGACTTGAGTGGCTGCTGGAAAGTTTGGCTCTGATTGTTCTGTTTACTCTGGACCTCCAACCTCTGATACGTGATACCCTGTCCTACCTGTCCTATCCCATATGGGAGGTATTGAAGGAGTACATATACCGGGATCGCACCGGAATATATCTACCGACCACCCGAAATATAATACATATTTATCTGCTACCATCGTCGGGGATTCGCCGAAAATTCCAACGCCACTTCGCCACAGGAGCATGGCATTGACAGCTTCCGTATTAGAGCCATTTCTAAACACGCAGTTGAGTCTTCGCGCGAACTAATTCAATTCGAGCAACTCGTTATC
>NSDO01000952.1:0-10594 GCA_002286825.1 Lagenidium giganteum | reverse complement strand
ATGACGCGTACTGCGGTACGCCAGTGAAGTTCTCTGGGGTCTTCGAGGTACTGTGCAAGGGTGTTGATGGCGACGCAGATGTCTGGTCGTGTTGTGCTTGATACTTAGAGGAGAGATCCGACCAATTCTCGACAACGACGCTTGTCTTTGATCGGACGATGATCTGGTGTTGGTGTGAGGTCTTGTCCCGTGATGCACGGGTTGCGGACGGCATATGCATCTTCGTGACCAAATCGTGCGATGATTCGTGCAATACACTGCGACTGACGGATGTTCAGCAGTCCTTGCGCGCGATCATACGTGATCTCCATTCCAAGCAAAAATCGCGCATCGCCAAGTGCCTTGACAGTGAAGGGCTCGGCAAGGGTGGCTTCGACACGGAGTGCTTCACTGGCGTCCTTGCAGCGAGCTTGTCCACGAAAGACCTGGCGATTCTCGTCACGACCGGATGGCGAAAGAGCGAGTCGGTTGCTTGCTCTTGATGGAGGTGCAGCTAGCTCATTCTCCCCCTTTCGCATGCGAGATGTATCTTGGTGAAAGACTATCTCATTCTCCCCTTCCTCCAGCGGACCAGCCAGTGCTCGTGGAACTGCCGGTGAACTTGATTGCGCAGGAGGTAATACTGGTAGCGTCGATGAGCCAAGTTGTTGGTGCTCGTGCGCGCTGGAACCCAGGTTCAGCGCATTGTCAGCAGGACCTTGATCGAGGCGAACGTGGAGTGTGAGTGATGTCGAGCCATTGAAATCCTGCGCGCCGCTGAACGATGGCGTATCGGCACTGGTCGTCAATGTCCATTGGATGCGTGCCATCATCAAACCCTTCATCGACGTCCATATCTTCCACTTTGTCACTCTCTTTGGCAGGCGGCTGGACCGTCATGTCTTGGTCGTCACCGGAGGGGGGCAAGTGAATGCCTGGGCATGGTGGGAAGGAGACTCCCTAAAACGACTGTCTCATCGAGGTGCACAGTGCGTGAGATGATGATTTTCTGGTTGTCGATATCCCACACCCGATAACCCTTGCTGGCGTCGACGTACCCAAGAAAGATGCATTTCGAAGCCTTCGCGCCCGATATGGTGTGCTTGGTCTTGTTTACAAACACGTAACCACGAGATCCGAAGACACGAAGATGATCGAGCCGGGGCTTTACGCCAGTGAAGACTTCAAATGGCGTTGTGTCTTGGCGAACGCTGTTGGGGATGCGGTTTGTGAGATAGACTGCAGTCATCACTGCTTCTCCCCACCAATACTTCTCGAGGTGTTAGTGATAAATCATTGCGCGAGCCATCTCAATAATGGTGCGATTCATACGCTCAGCGAGGCCATTCTGCTGAGGCATGTCGGGAACAGTGGTTTTATGTACAATGCCACTGCTTGAGCAGCTTGGCTTGAAGCGCTTGTTCACGTACTCAGTGCCGTTGTCACTGCGAATGCACTTGATCTTCCGGGATGTTCGGCATACCACCAGTTCCTGGTATTCACGGAATCGATCAGGGACCTCCGATTTCGACTTGAGCAAATACGTGTGCACGTATCGCGAATAGTCATCAACAAAGACAAGGACATTCTTCTAAGCTCCAGCCATCGATTTTGGTGTCGTAGATCCGATCACGTCTGAGTCACAATATCTAAAACTGCTTGAGACTTGATCGTGCTTCCTGATTGCTTGGAATACTTGGTAGCCGACATTTTGCCGCAAGCACACCCGTTCCATGGTTCAGAGTCCGTTGCTGGTTCTGTTATCGCTGGAATGCCTTGGACCGCGCGTGCTACGGCTGGAAGCTTGGATGGCGCAACGTGACCGAGACGTGCGTGCCAAGTGTCCCAGCTGTGGAGGGATGCCGCTGCAGCCACCTCACTAGGACGTGAAATGGCTTCCATGGAGTACAGTTTGCCACGTTTCGGGACTTCAACGACGCTCTTTCCCGAAAAACGGATGGAGCATTGCGACCGCTCAAATTTCACGCTCACACATTTTGCAACGAGCGCTGGGATTGATAAAAACTTGCGGTCTAGTAGCGCAATATGGAGTACGTCCGTGAGCGTGACTATGTTTCCGTTGGCAAGAAGTACACGAACAGAGCCAGTCCCAAGTGCCTTCAGGTGATGACCATTCGCAACACAAATGGTCAGCTGGGCACGCAACTGGCGATACTCGTAGAAGTCTTCACGTGAAAAGGACATGTGCGAGCTTGCACCACTGTCCGGGAGCCATGTAAATTCATCTCGGGTTACTTTGCTGCTGTCCATTCGTGGAAGAGGCAGAGAAGACAAATTCGTCATCACCTGAGCCTTGTTGGCGTTTTCGGCACTGTTCGAAGCTGTGTCCATCATGGCTTGGTTCGTTGTCGCGATCGTGGTGGCGATTAGGTTGGTTGCCATTGTTACCGCGACGAGGGTTGCGTTTGTTGCGTGAAGTATCCGCCTTCAATGCATCTTTCCTTTTCTCTCTCTTCGCAAGCGTGTACTCACGTCTGAGCATTTCCTTGGCTTCTAGCTGGCTGATATGCTCCTGCGACTCGATGATTTTGACCATATTGTCGTAGTCACTTGACAAGCTACCAAGTAGGACCACTACCTTCTCGTCGTCTTTGACAGGATCACCGACCGCGGCAAGGCGAAGGCAGATATCGTCGAACTTGAGCAGGTGGGTCATGATGTTGTCGCCGTTGGACATTTCGAAGTCGTGCAGTTGCTTTCGAAGACTGGCGCGGTTGTGCAGGTTCTGCTGGACAAGGAATGTTCGGAGTAGCTCCCAGGTTTCGAGGGCACTTGTAGACGCATCATTGTCTGGAGAGTTGAAGAGCAAACGAAGAATCCAGCGCTCATTGGAGCTCACTGACACTTGCATGCATCAACTGGGGGCCATCATCCGCTTCTTCGACACCGCCATCTGAAGCGGTCAATGTCAGCACAGCCTCGACGGAAGCGGCGGTATAACACGGAGCTCTTGCTTCGACATGCCACCACGACTGCTAACTTGGATTCTGCGCCAGCTGACGCCTCGCGGCGATGCCAGCGGTCCTCCCGGTACGAGCACGACATCGACGCGTTGTTTAGCTGCGTGCATGGTCTGCCAGCATGATGGTGGTGGCAGCAGGGAGCTAACAGGGAGGTCGTGGGTCTGTGGTGCATTAACCGTACCAGTTTCCGCAGAGATGGAAACTACCTCAACCGACCTGGGATACACGTTGCGCAACGCATCGAAGCATAGGAGCGGACTCGGGCAGTCAAGCAGTGCCGCACCGGGATAGAGCACAACACCGACACGACGAAGCGGGGCATGATCCCTGGACGGAGGCTCCCTCAGCGTCATCCGCTGACTGGGTCGTGCGCGTGCTTGCTGGCATTGGCGTGCCAGGCAGCGCCATCCCGCAAGTTGCATCATCGGCGTGTCGAAGGCAGGTCTCGCAGGCTCGAGGCCGGCATTCACGTGTATTTTAGATTTGGCAACCAAAGTAGTGCGTCGAATGACTGGTTATTCAGGCGCTAAAGTTGAAGATTTTTTATTCAGGTTTTTGAGGAGTGTTCACCCTGCGTTCTTTGCTCCGTGCCCTGAGATCGATGTCCAGAAGTTCTTTGCCCGCACTTGCAGATGAAGCGGTGATGAGCCCAAACGCTCACCAAGGTTGGCGACAGCCAAATGCACTTCGTCTTGCTCGAAAACGTGATACGCAATCACCCAACTCATGTCTATCTTATGCCCGCGGCCTGATTTTCGTCGACGACCCAACTTGGGCGCCGGGGATTACCATTGTATCTCTGGGAACACCCGCCTCACGATCTTTAGCTTTAGTTTGTTGCGTGTAGCACCGGTGCTGACACTGAAGTGCTTTGAGACCCACTGCGACCGCAGATCAACCGCCGACATATCGCCGATCGATCCCCCGCAAGAATGTGGAGGCCGCACCTTGTCGAAGAACAATTCTAAATCGTGCCTGAGCGGGGTATTCTGGGCGTGCGCCTGAGCGCGAATCAAGATCTGACGCTGACAAGGTCGATGCCACGGTGGTTAGTCGCAAAACGCTGTTGCAACCACGTCGCTTTGCTAGCGATGGAGGGCAAAATCCATCCAGGACTCGCAGTGGGATCAAGCCATGCAAACACGTGGGTCTCGCGTGATGCACGCTTCGATTCCCGGGTTCGGACGCTGCTGGCGGCACCATCGGGCGTGTTCCAGCTCAACAAATGCCAGTTCCTGTTGTGCTGGACAGTCATCCAGTTCACGGCGCGGCCTGTGCGTACCACGCGGCTGTGGCGCACTTGCACTGGTACGTGATTGACATTCAGCTTGACCGTACGCTTGTGCTGCTCGGCACACGCGTCGTCTCGCTCATCAAGTACGTGCGATGGGTGCACATAATCTTTGCGTCCTTGCAGGTGTACGCCGTTGGCACGATGGTCTATTTGTCAATCCGCAACAGGCAGCTAGAGTTTGCACCGGGTGGGAAAGCCAAACCATTGACTTTGACCGCCGCACGAAGCCAGTTAAGGCGACGGTCATGCTGTGGCCTTGGTCGATTCGCACGCTCCGCCAGCAACCTTGAGAACGACCGGTTTGATACCAGCTTCGTGCTCACCGAGTCCATTGAACTCACCAGTTTGACGTACCAGGCAGCGAGATTGAGCTATTTGGTGACCAATCCTGTCATCAATGCCTTGTACGTCGCCGTCATTGTGCTGAAGACGTGGTGCCCGATGCTGTTGCGACGGTGGATCAACAAGCATCAGGCTAAGCGCCGGGCCGTCAACCTCGTGCTAGACGTGTTGCTAGACTTCACTGCGCTTGCGATCATCCCGACGATCATCATCTGGCCGTATGTTGCAGCGTTTGCCACCGAGATCCTCGATTTTCCCGATAAGCTCTACTACGACGACACGTGGTTCGTCAACGCAGTCTCTGAGAACAAGCAGCTCTTTGCAACAACATGGGCGGACCTTGTGTCGAAATGTGTGCCGTGTATCGCCATGTTCCTCAGTCTCACGTTGCTGCGCTCATCGTTCAAGCGTGGTGACAAGCTTGGAACCTTCCGCCTTGGTGATGACAACGCGTCGATCATTGAAGAAATACAGAGCTCGAAACCAGCTGTCCCCAAAGCCGGGGAATCGAACACCGCTCCCACGACACCGCCACCACCGATCGCCAAGCAATTTGGATTCTGGTGGCTGGCTTTGTGGGGTGCTGTTGTTCTTGTAATCCACATCCACGCCACGTCCGTCGCTCTGCGATCCGACTCACAGGGTTGCTTGCTTGAACTACGTCCGTGGCTGGCAATGAAATACCACTGCATCGTCAGCGAAACTCTCTGAAGGCCACCAAGGTGACATGGCATCCATGGACTATGCCTTTCAACAAGTTGCGGCTGATGCACTGCAAGTGCTTATCGTGTCCAATTGCGCCAACCTCGAGATGCCGCCACGGCTGCAGACCTTCCAGCAACTGCAGATGTTGAAAATATTCAATTCCACCATCGCGAAATGGGAGAGCGACGCCGCGCTCACCAATACCAATAACCCAGCCATGCAGCTGCTCTACATTATCGACACGAATATGACCGAGCTGCCTGACGGCTTGTTGTCTCGGGATTTCCCACAACAGTTGACGGACGTTGAGATCTGTGGTAGCAATCTAACGCACTTGCCGCAAGGACTGAAGGAGCGATGGCACTTCATTCAATTCTTCGCCCTCGAGCTCAGTCCAGGCATACGCGAGTTTCCGACGGGATTATTGGATCTCAAAATCCCACAGCTGTCGCTGGCGTCCAACAACATCACCATGATTCCAGACACGCTACTACACGATCAGCAGTTCTGGATGGTGATGCTGGCGGGAAACCCACTGCTTTCGCTGCCATCAGACTTCGGGTCACTCAACAAGCTGTACAAACTGAGGCTGTGGAATACGAGCATCACCGTTCTGCCCGAATGGATGAATGACACGACAGCGGGCGACAGCGGGCTGCACAAAGGCAACATCAAAGTGGTCGTCAGCGGCACAGCATTGTGTGGCAGTGCTGAGGTTGGGAATGTAGTGCCCGAGTCTCCATTCCATTTCATCTGTACGCCTCAGCAGTCGAATACTTACTATCCACGCGATTTGGAGCTGCAATGGCGGGCCAACAGTGCGCGGATTCACGTCTAATTCCATTCATCACTGGGAAAAGGCACCATGGCAACCTGCGGTCACTGTGGGGCCATTGATCTTGTCCAGGTCATCAGCAATATAGTATATTCGTCGTAGTTGCTTCCTCTCATGTCAGCCTCTGATCATGTGTATCTGCGATCCCTCCGTGTGCTGAGCTTGGATTGGTTCAACCATCGCGAAAGCTGCTATTTCGTCATTGGCGCACTGGGATTCGTTGACGACAGACGCTATACGTCATACCGACGCTGGCGGTGCTATTGTGTGTGGTACGCCAGGTCTCTCAGAGCACACTCCATGCTACACAGCCGTCGAGAAACCTGCAGTCGACGTGCACACTGATTCATCGACTGAACGAGGCAGTAACCGAGGAGGTGCACTATTGAACAGCTGGCAATCGCCAGCAGCGACGTGGCTAGGTGCGCCGATGCGACCATGCCGTCGCGTCTTTCTTTGGACTCGATCATTGTTGCACACCATCAAGAATAGCCGAGAATGCGCCGCGCTGTCCGCTTGATGCGCTGAACGAGGTGTTGGCGCGAGTGCTCCAACTCGTGGTCCGGCAAGATGAAGCTCAATTCCAATGCTGTGATGGTCATCGGCCCGCACTCAGGTGACGCCAGCAGCGCGCCACGACAAGTGCATCTCTTCACAGCCGTCACCAACACCGTAGCGCGTCGCTCACACCGGCGGTTCACGCTCCTTCTTCCGCGAACGACCTTCAACAGTGCGTTTGCGTGCATTCTCGTGCTGCGAATTCTGTGTGCTGTCTTCTTGCTCGGGTTGGCAACGTGTTACTGGTACTTGAGTCAGCCGTACGTGCGCTATTACGCCAATCTGCTCGCTTACAGCAACAGCTTGCACTTGCGTATGGTTGGCTTCGTCTTCGGCTACATTGGCGTGCTCCACCTAGTGATGGCTGCGATCGCGCTGTACAAAGTGCAACGCAGGACGAGCCCGATGGTCCGCAACTCGATGATGTTCACGATGACACGCCGAGGGACGCAAGCACCCAGCCGCATCGCTAGTCGTGTCGCTGCCGTGAAGCTCGCTGCTCGACAACGTCGAAAGCGTGCTCTAATTGCGCCCTTCATTGCAGCGATGCAGTCATTTTGGCACAAAGTTTTCAATCGCCATGGCCTGCTGGGAGTTGAGGGCGTCCACTTCAACACGATCTTCGTTGTTCGCGAGGTCGTCGAGATCATCTCGCAAACATTCCAGGCGCATCGATGTAGCAACGTGCTCGCCCGTGCGTGGATCAACCACCTATACATCGCTCTCGTTGTTGCAAATTGCTGGTCGACTCCGCTTATCCACCTCATGCTGCGCAATTCGCCACCAACCGAGCGTGTGGTCTGCTTGGCCGTAGATATGCTGCTGAACATGGCCACCTCCATGGTGATCCCCTCCATCGTTTTCGTGCCTTACATGAGCACGTTCGATTTTCAGCGGTACGAGTTTCCCCAAGAGCACCTGTACAACGACGTCTGGTTCACCAACATGGTGCTCGAGAACCAGCTCGTGTTCGCCATATCGACGGCAGACTTCATCTCCAAGCTTATCCCCCACATTAGCATCTACGCATGCATCGAAAGCATCCAGTTGCTGCTGCGCCGCAAGTCATCGACCGTCGTCGCCATCGCTCGCCAGCTCAAGAGCATGCCAGCAGAGAAGCCTCCCACGGTGCTGTTTGTCAGGACTGGGGCACAGCCAGCAGTGAAGACTAAACGAACTTTGGATGTCAAGAAGTTCGCTAACATCGCGGTTCACACGGGATTCTTCATTTGGGGCTTGGTCGTGCTCACGTTGCACTGCTGTGCCGTGCAAAAGGATGTGTCGATGCTCCTTCCTGGATGCAAACAGGTTCAGCAGCCGTGGTTACCTTCGCAGTATCCGTGCGCTTTGATGAACTTCAATTGTCATCAGAACGGATCGAAGACACCTCACCGGACGCACTCGCATTCTTGGACGAGGATTCTCTTGTTGGCCTGGTCTTCTCGCATTGTCCAGCACTGATCATGCCGGCCGACCTAAACCGCTTTACCAACTTGATCACCATCGAGGTGTACAACTGCACGATTGTGGACTGGTCATCGAATGCATCTATCGCGAATAACTCCCGTCTGTCGTCGCTGGTGCTAGCACTTGTCAATCTCACTGAGCTGCCCATTGGCATTGCACAGCCGCTGCCTGCCGTGCTCACCAACATTGAAATCTCGACCACCAACCTCACGACGCTGCCGGATGACTTGCACACCAAGTGGCCCCACTTGTCGATCTTGTACCTCGAACATTCGCTCTTCAAGACGATGCCCACGGCGCTTCTACACATGCACATCGACGAGCTGTCGCTCATTGGCAACGACCTGGTCACGCTCTCGACGTTCTTCTCTCGTACGAATCGATCCATGTACGTGATGGCGCTGGATGACAATCCTCTCCAAGAGCTACCCGCGTCGGTCGATAGCGACACGCAGTTGGGATTTCTGTCCATTGAGCGCACTGCAGTTGCCACATTGCCGTCGTGGGTGGCACACCAGATAGATCAAGCAATCTATGCCGTCGACACGCCATTGTGTGCCTCGCATGATGCGGCAGCGGCTGGGTTTCCGAAGCTGACCTGCCAACCGCTCGACCAGCGCAGCCATGGCCGCTATCCAGTCCAGTACATGACCACGATCCGCTCTCTGGTGGGCTAAGTTGTCACAACGTCACTAACGACACGTGCACCGATAGACCTGTCAAGGTAGTCTGCGCCGTTGACTGTCGACTGCGACGGCTGTGGCCAGGATGGCGCAGCATTTGAACTTGCGGGTTGGCTTCCTCGGAGTGCACGAAGCCCACGCCCATGCTTGGCGTCGTGAACGCAGCGCCAAGCTGCACACGAATCGATTTGTGGTCGCCAGTGACCTGCGGCGGCTGGGTCTCGGGCGAGCAACGTTGCCTGCGCGTTGGTCGCGCAACTGGAGTGGCAATGAACGCCAGCACGCCGCCTTCCACGTCCAAAGGGCCGTTCTCAGCGTTCGCCGCGTCGAAAGCCGCCTTCAATGCCCCATCCAGATCCGTCGTCGTCGCTAGCTGCTCGGACGCTTTGGCGATCAACTGACTGCGAATGAAATGCTCGCCTCGCCCTGTCCCCGCCACTGCAAACGCGTTCATGCACTGCTTCGTTCTCTTGCGCTTCGTTCGTCCATGATCCCCATCGCTCCTGCGTCTGGGGTTCACAGCATTGCACCCAACACGCGGACACCCAGCCAGCCCAACACGCCCGGGCACCTTGTACAGCACGCCGCCGCTCGACAACGCCGCCGCCACGTTCCCGTCCGGATCGAGACAGACGGCACCCACCGTATCGAGACGATGGTCGTCTCTTTCGTTCTCCCCACGGGCATCTCGGTCACCGTGTTGACTGCCACCGCCCAGTCGTGCGTGCCACGTCGCCCACTGCGCCCGGGCCGCGTCCGTCACCTGGAAAGTGCGTGCTTCGGCGTCGTTCGCTGCTGTTTCGAGCCCAAACTGCTGCGCCAGGCGCCGGCAGTGCGCGCCTGCGACCACCAGCGGCACCTGTCGGCCATGGCCATGGCCAGGACCAGGACCAGGACCAGGACGATGCGCATCGTCGTCCAGTTCGCCTTGGTCCGACCGGATGGCTTGGTCCAGCAGCTGGAGCGCCAGCGCACTCGGTTCGGCAACGCCTTCGACGCCGGCGCACGCCGCCACGAGCTGCGATTTGCCACACACGACCGTGGCTTCGCACTCGACTCGCTGCGCTTCCGTCAGGTTCGATCCACGTCCGGCGTTGGTGGCGTCGCTGCGTTCAAAATGAGCCAACACCCGCGCGACGACCTGGGCTGCCACTGACGAGGCTGCAGCGCGCGATGGACGCTCCCGTGACTGCAAAAGCAGGGCACGACCGTCGTTCAGGGCATTTTGCATGAGCGCCGTGTACTGCGCGTCCTTGTCGACTGCGTGGTGACCGGCGCCAATGTGCACTGCCAGCACCCATGGCTTTGGCGTCGGCGATGACAATGCCCGAAGCGTCATCCGATCAATGGCCAATGAGCCAGTAAAGCCAGTGTATTGCAATGGATTGAAACCAGGCAGACGCCATGAACAATAAAATTGATACAGATTCATTTGACATCCAATTTACATGTTCAGTGTGTGCGCACGCGCATGGTGCCGTGTGCACGCATGGCAGAAATCACCAAATTTGTTGCGTATATTGTGTTTACTACATTTTGTGGCGCAATCCAAATGTATATTATCAAACTTGCAACTAATCACTTTGTCGAGCCAAACACTTAAAGCGACGTTGTCCACCCGTGCTCCGCATGCAATATCTATTTCCAGCACGTGGAATCCCGTGTGCTGTAGACTCGGGCTGGGGGTGACCAAATCTACAACCCACTCTGCTAGATAATAAAGATCTCCATCGGGCGTAGAAGGCAT
>NSDO01000085.1:253181-276518 GCA_002286825.1 Lagenidium giganteum | reverse complement strand
ATTGGAATTGACTGGCCGTGTTCCCACAACAATGGCGCCAAGTGCATTGCAAGCACTCCCGTTATTTCTTGACAACTGCTCCAGCCACGAGTTAGTGATCACCGACCAAGCAATTCGTGAATAGACTTAGCCAATCAGAGGGCTGATCTCACTTATCATTGAGAATCGTGGTTAGGCTTCAAGCATCACATACGAATTTGATTGGCCGACCCGCAGTAATGTTAATTCCGAGGTTCCCATGGTAGCAATAGAAAATGCTTATCATGGAAAATCGGCGATAAGCTCGGCGCTGGGTGAGTTAACGTCGATGATGATGATTCGGTCATGTCAAGTATCTCAACGTATGCATTAAACACGTGGGCAATTTCTGGATCCTCGAAAATTGTGTCAATAGCTTTCTGCCACAATGCCGCCTACGCGAATATACGGTCCTCTTCGGTTTCTTCAGGAACTTCGTGTTCGTCGACGTCTGGTGTTGGTTGCGCACCTACATTGAGCTGATGATAAAGCGGAAGCTCGCTTGGGCAGAGGATACGATGGCACTTGCGAGCTGCTGCATCGTGACCACGCTCCTGATGAAGGCGCGTTTTCACCGTTGCCAACTTCCGCACAGTGGTGGCTCCAGTTGCATTGCGATACTTGGTGTGAATTGCATCCAAACTGCTGAATAGACGCTCACATGAAGCAGTGTTTCCTTCAATCGCCAGAATCCTAAATTCAAGCTGCGATAGTGTAGGTAGCATGCCTTTGCATCGAGTGTACTCAGAATTTACAGGAATACCACCATAGTTGTCAAGTGTCTTGCGCATATTGGGAACTCCGTACAGTAGCCACTGCTTGAGATCCAGACGCAGGCGCCTATAGCTTGTGGACGCATCTTGATCATCGCTAACGCTCGTTGCAAGCACCAGTCGACGAAACACATATAGTAGCGTCCAACGAATCCGACCCCCAATTACACCATAGATTTTGGCAGCGAGTGAATCCCCCAAAATGGGTTCAAAGCGCTCAAAGCGCGAGTTTGGATAAATTACCAACGCCAGATGGCAGCACGGTCAGGTGAGTCAAGCACATGACTGCTTGATTCATCGAGCAGCGGATGCGGTCGTCGAAGTGCCGCTTCTTCGCATATCCATTCTCACTCTGACGGAACATGGTGCGCGTCGACGTCACGAGGGCCATCAAGCACGCTATGTGCGATAAGGCCTCCAAGTGCACCATCACACACGAGGCACTTGCCGAATGGGCCAAGCCGGAGTTCTCGCTGCCCTCCGCTCTCAGCAGGACCCAAGTCAAGTCGACACTCAAGCGCCATCTCGAGTGGGCTGCGATGTCCAAAGAGGAACGCGCATCGAATCGTCAACGTCAGTCCAGCAGCGAAGTGGCCGAGTTAATGGTGCTCTGTCTGGTAATTTACTGCGACTTACAGCCACTATCCTTGTCCAGTATTGTGGCATGCTGCTCAGAGGTTTTTCGGCTTCTCTCAGGCGTCAAGAAGAACAGCGAATTCACTCGTGGCTGGGTATACCATGTCATGGCTCGGCATCGACTCGCAAATGCCCGGCTCCACGGCGAAGGCGCCTCGGGTGACCTCGAAGCTGTGGAAGCATCGCTTCCAACTCTTCAAGAGGATATCCAGCGTTTTCATCCGTCGGATGTGTTCAATCTTGATGAGAGTTGGTTTAACCACCGTGCCAAGCCCACGCGATCTGATGTCGTCTGCGATGGCAGGGGAAAGCCGAAGAAGGGAAAGAGCAGGGGATACAAGCTGAAGAAAGAGCGACTGACCATCACGGTCTCCTCTAACGCCGATGGTTCTGAAATAATCCCTCTTGCCGTTATTGGAAAGTCAAAAAAACTCGCTGCATCAAGCGCGCTTCGGTGGAGCCGTTGAACGTTCCGTTCAAGGATCAATGGAAGCAGGTGGATGGCACCTGGGTATGCATGGACGGAACAATCTACCTCACAACGTCGAAGGCTTGGATGAACACACCAGGCGTTCATGAATATCTTGGATGGACTGAATTGCACCTTGAGGGATCAGAAACGGCGAATCCTGCTGCTCATTGACAATGATTTCCCTCATGGTCCTTCAGAGAAGGGCGAGCACCCTTACTTGCGTAAGAGCTGCCCAACGTTGTCGTGCGGCTTCTTCCCCCCAACACAACAGCACTGATTCAGCCGATGGACCAAGGCGTGATTGCAGCGATCAAGAAGCGTGCTCTGCCCCTGAAAAACAGCAGTGCGGTTTCCAGGAGCCTCGCAAAGGAGAAGAAGCCTTATCATTTTCATGTTGCCACTGCGATTGGCTGGCTGCATGAAGCATGGGGTGGTGACAGCGAGAAGACGCTGCGCAATTGCTAGTGCCATTCTCGTCTGCTCGTTGACAGGACGTCCGTTGCAGCACTGACTTCTTGACGGGTTCTAACCTAATCCAGTGTATGTGCCCATGAAACGTTGCAGCAAAATCCCGCAATTTTTCCCTGTACACTCTTGTGGCAGAGGAGGGGTCGGATTCGCCGGATTTTTCTGTACGCTGCAAAATTTGCCAAAGCTGAAGATAGGGTCATTTCTGTGACGTTGACGGCACGCACGTCCTCCCAGTAGAGAGGGTGCAAGAAGTACGCCAGGAGAAACACAGGTTGCTCACACGGACGCCATCGTTCTTCAACACACTTTACATACTCTTGGGTAAAGCGCGAGTGGTTCTGGAAAGCACGATAGATCTCTCGAAATGTGTGCACGATGTCGGTAAGTGTGTTCTGGTCCCGTTGAAGCCTATGCGAAGCTTCCGCGAGTGGTGAAATAGTCTTCTTGACTTCATCAAATCTCCACCAAAACAAATTATAGCGATACACTTCCAATGCTGTGGGAAAATCCGGTCGGTCCTCGCTATCCTTCGCCAAACTTGTGAGCGCTCGCCGAGTTCGTAGGAGAGAAGCGCAACAGGCTTGCATCGAGTTCCATCTAGTTGAAGCTGGCTGGTAGATTTTCCGTGTTGTGCCATACTTATCTTGCATTCTCTTCTTTGCTTATATCAACCATTTAGACGCCGACCCGTTAAGGATGTTGGCCGCCTTTGCTGCACTCTCCATTGTTGATGAATAGCATCGACGCAGAACTTGCCGAACGAGATTGTTAATATCATGGGCCATGCAGTGCACAAACACCATATGAGGCCACCGCAACTGAAGAATCCGTCGTGATTTACCGCACTGGCCCGCGTTGTCTGTGACACTGGCTCCCAACCCCCACTTGTTACAGACAGCCTTGACAATATCGCCTTCGAGTTGACGTGCGACCGCCACCGCACTGTGATCAGGACCAGTCTCTTCAAGCGCGAAGGTGAACGAGCGACCCATCAGCGACAGCTCGCACCCAAGCAGACTGATTTTTTGAAATGTCTTCCCACCCATCCGATTTTAAGTTGACCCACGCACCAGCGTCATCTTGTTCGCGTCTCAATGCATCCGCGATGCATGAGATGATTCTCGGCTTTCGTAACTTGGACGTCGAGTCCTTTTCCTCCTACCGCCTTTCGACTTGGCAGGTGACCCTTCATTCCAGGACAAAGCCCTAGAAGAAGTTCGCGCATGGAATTGCTGTCTACGACCGCCATTGCTAGGTTGTTTTCCGAGACCAAATTCACAACCTGCCAAATCCCCTCGGGCCAAGTCCTGCATCATGCATTGTCTGTTTGCTTGCTCAAGCATCTCTCCGCACGCGTCACTGCATGTGAACCAAACTTTGTCAAAGTCGACCCAGCAATATTGCGTGAACAAGTATGACGCGCGGCTCCAGGAATTCCGCGCAACCCGACTGAGGTGGAACACAGTCAGAACCACAACCATGATGCTTATGTTGGGTGCGGCGCATCTGCATGATTTACTTTGTCAGCGGCAACGTGCAACGCTTTCGTACCGCCCCCAAGCTAATGGGCAATAAGAACGGTCGGTACAGACTGTTGTCAAAACGGTCAAGTTGTTCCAGCTCATCAAGAAAAGGGCTGGGATGCAGCATCGCTACAAGCGCTTGGCCCAAGAAGCTCACCAACGACAGACGGCAAGGGGGGGGGCGACAGCAGCCCAATAAGGGGGCAGCAAGACACCTGATAGGTAGCGACCAAAGTCAAAGGGTACGAATCCTGAGACAAATCGAGCCCCTCGTGAATCACCCCAAGCTCCGCGAGCACCACATGAGGCAGGTTGCTTTCACTGTGGTGAGCAGCATTGGCTGCGCAACTGCCCTTCCGCCACGGATGCCGATCGGAAGGCAGCGCTGGACGCTTACAGGCGAAAACGTGAGCATGCGCGGCCACGATCTAGCGGGCCCACACAATCGCGGACCCGAAGCCCAGCGGCAACGTCACGCTGAATTCTCTCGTGACGATTCCGTTGTGCGGACTCCGGGTCCGACTGCACAGCGAATATGCTGTTGACCAGTGGCGCCACCTGCAACCGAATCTGACGGTGACAACAATCAACAAGCCCATCACATTAACTGTGGCGGGCGGTACCGAGGTCCGGCTCATGCAGCAGACCTATCTGGATGTGACACTGTACACAAACGCGGGTGCAGTCCATCTTCCACACTTGCGGTGCTATGTCATCGCTGGTGATAAACAAGAGTTTATTCTTGGTGCGGACACGTTGCGAATGCTTGGTATTGATGTGGATGCCCAGCTGGCGCAGCTGGCGGAAACTCCGCTTGCGTCGGCCGGCGATGAAGACGTCGAAGCGGAGCCTGATGCAACGTCATCGACAATGATATTCGTGCGGCTTCGGCCAGACTGGTAGACACCTGAGGTTTTGATGAGGCATATCGATCCGGTTTGCATGCACTGGTTACGGAATTTGTAGACGTGTTCCGGTGCGACCTACAACGCGATCCGCCCGCAGATGTCGAACCACTTCGCACTACTTTGAAGGAGGGAGTAAAGTCCTTCAGACCACGCCGTTACTCGCCGTTGCAGCGCGAGTTCGTCCGCGACTACGTGCGTCAATTGGAAGAACTCGGCTATGTGAGACGCAACAACCATAGCAAGTGGGCGTGCGCGGCGCACCTTGTCGCCAAGCAGGGAGAGTTCCGCATGACGATCGACTATCGTCCGATCAACAGCACCACCATCCCAATCACTGGGACATCGCGCAAGGTCTCAAGCATGACACACAAGATCGCCGGCGCTTATGGATTTTGCCAGTTTGATATGCTGAAGGCGTTTGGCAGGATGAGGACAGCCAAGCAGGGCTGGGAAACGACAGTTTTTTGTTTACTCAGAATGTTGTTCAAACGGCAAATAATTGTTCAATGCATGATTGAACAATTCACGTAATTACCACTTGCGTTGATACGTCCTGGATTCGATTTTCCCCCGGGGTCATCAACGAAGTGATCATGCTGGTGGCAACATCCACAACAAGTATTGTCGTTGGCCACGCTTACAAGCACTGCACCCTCCAACAACACGTTTACGACGATGCCGAAGGCACCAGCAGGATCTCGAGCCCATTTCTTGCTGCATCGCCGCAACCAAGCCACCGCGACAAGTCGTACGCGCCTCTGCGGTGCAAGCACTGCATTGAAGCAAATCTCAGGCTTAAACTGCCTTCACAGTCGGTACAAACTGTTACAGGGCGTGCAAAGAATCTCGACGATCATATTGCATCATGCAAGCATGCAATCACTGCTAGGCAAGCCTAACGAGACAACAAGCGTCACTTCTGTCCACGTGCGAGACTGGCCACCTTATACTCTCGTGTGGCGTCGGAACCGGTTGCGTGGCATCGGTGGCAACGCAGTGCATCCTATTCTTCGACGGTGGATTGCGTGGAAATCCGGGGCCAGGTGGGGCAAGGGCCGTTCTCATCAAAGTGGATGGAGCTATGCCTGAGATCAAGTGGATTGGGAGTCGCTTCCTCCCCCACCACACCACCAGCAATACGGCAGAGTACACCGCATTGCGCGATGGTCTAAAGGCAGCGAAAGCCCATGGACTACGATCCCTCCACGTCATCGGGGATAGCCAGCTCATCATCCGCTTTTTTCGCACGCTAAGGGCTCCGAAAGCCACGCACCTCCTCAAGTTGCACGGAGAAATAATCAGCATCACCAACTACATGACTTCATTGACCTGGTTTCATCACGTTCGCCGATGCAACTCGATGGCGGACAAGGCTGCAAACTGGGCCATGAACCAACAGGTCACCACCAGCGAGATCTGCCCTGCCACCGAATTGCATCGCTCCGTTCTCCAGCCTCGTATTGTTCATCGAACCTGGCCTCACAGGCAGGACTGAGCGCGAATTCAGGGTTAACGTGTATGTTGGAGGCAGGCAAAGTCACGTGGGTAGTTTGTGTCGTCGTGGACCTGTTGCTAGCGTGGACAGGTGGGTTGACGTACGCGCTCGCTCCGTTGTGCAACGTCCTGGTGTGGTTGTTTGCGTTCGTGATTCAAGTCGTTGCGCCCATATACCTGACAGTTAATCCGCAGAGTTCATTCGTAGCCATCGACAGCGAGGTCGTGTGTCACAGCGGCAAGATCGACGTGGGCAACTATGGAACTGTGCTCTCGGTTAGTGTCATTGTCATTATTTTGATGAGCTGGGCGATGGTTCGCTGCTGCATCAATGAATCTCCATTGCGTAGCGACGGCGGTGTTCTTGCAGGGATTGCACAAGAAGTGTTTGAGCGCAGCGACTCGATTCACGTGGACGAATGGTATGTCGACCTTGCGTCAGCTGCAATGACCAGTCTACTTGTGCTTCCATGTTCCGCGAACCAACCGTCTTTGATATTCAAAATGCTCCAACACAAGCGACGCGTGAAGCCTCCCGTCACAGCGAGTGTAAAGTTGAGGCGTTCCCTCCTTCACGCCGCAAAAACGATTGATAACGGCAGTACACATCCACGATAAACCAGCTTGCACCAGATCTAGCAACGCAGTCAGCATCTCGTCCGCCAAGTGTCCACCGAAGCGTTTTTTCACAAAATAGTAGGCCTGGATCTTGACTATCGCGATCACCAGGCAGTGTATGGCATCCAACCACACTCACTACACCAATGCACGTTCTTCAATCCCGCGCTTGTGTCATCGGGCTAATGTGTCATTTTGTTGTAGTGGCAGCGATGAAAATACATTCGATATTTTTGGCACTTGTCGTCGAGATAAAAAAATATCCGAATTCGGTACATTATTGAGAAGTGGCCATGCGTGTCCCTTGTTTCGGGACCAGCGTACCCAAAGCAGGGAACCCGCATTTGGCACTTGAATCATTCCAGCAGGAACTGGGTCAACGCAAGCAACAGCGCGGTCGCCCAAGGCCGGCCCAGCTGACGGACGGGCAGACCAGCAACACGGCTCACACAGCGCAACGCAGTGAGAACACCCAACGCACAGCGTCAGAGAAGAGCAAGATGGATGACTCAAGTACGTGGAACGAGACAGCGTGCGCTGGTGGCGAGCGCGGTGGGCGCTGCGTGTATGGGCTTTGGTTGTGTGTATATGCGCCTGTGCTCGTGTGGTTTCAGTGCTGACGGATGTGTCTGTGCAGTGTCAGAAGGCGATCGCCGCAGCATGTGGTCGATGATCAAAGAGGGCTACGAGGGCCTGGTCATGACGGTCATCCGACCACTGCGAGCGACGTACTCGCCAGCGGACCTTGGGCCGAAGCGTGCGATGCTACGCGACGTGGTCATGCAGCGCACGGACATGAAGCTGAAGAACCCTGGTGGCTACACACTCGAATGCAGTTGGTGGCGGCCCAAGACCGAGAAGACACAAAAGACGCCGTGCATTGTCATTTTGCACGGCAACAGTTCCTGTCGCTTGGGCGGCCTCGAGATTGTCAGCTATGCGATTCCAGCGGGTTTCAGTGCGTTTGCGCTCGATTTTTCTGGATCCGGGCTCTCTGAGGTGCGTGGCGGAACCCAAAAGCGGTCGCGGTGGTCATGGAGCTCACTCAATGCGCTGTGCAGGGCAAGTATGTGTCGCTTGGGTACCACGAACGCGAAGATATTGCAACTGTGGTCAAGTACCTGCGCGAAAGTGGCGAAGTATCGAATATTATTCTTTGGGGACGCAGTATGGGCGCTGTGGCTGCTCTACTGTACGCGGAGACGGATCCAGAAATCAACGCGCTGGTGCTGGACTCGCCGTTTTCCAGCTTGCCGCAGCTAGCAACAGAACTCGTGGCAGATGGCAAGTTAGGAGTCCCCAAGATTGCGGTCAACCTCGTCATGCGATTGATCCGAAGAGATATCAAGAAGCGCGCTAAGTTTGACATGTTCAAGCTCAAACCCATTGCCAAAGTCAGCAAATGCACAATCCCAGCGTTCTTCGTGGCCGGATTGAACGACGAGCTCGTTGGTCCACACCACGTGCGAGCGTTGTCCAAAGCTCACAATGGTCCGAACCAGTTGTACCAGTTCCAGGGCGGACACAACAGCCCGCGACCAGCCAACTTCTTTATCCAGGCATTGCAGTTCGTGCGCGTGATGATCGGTATGCTGCCGCTGCAGCTCGATAGTCCGATGGCGTCTCCCGAGAAACCACAGCGAACTCCCGTTGTATTGCACAATCCGCTGGAACCGGGGATGTCAATCGAAATGGTGCACAAAATGTCTATCAAGGAGCTCAAGGCATGTATCGATCGGGCAGGGTTCAGTGACGTCACTTGCATTGAAAAGGCAGAACTCGTGGAGCTCGTGCTCAAGCTGTACGCGCGATGGGCGCGACTAAATCTACAAGAGGCGATTGCCGCGAGTGGGTCTGCGAAGGCGTCGCCCCCACCTAGTGCACATGCATCGTCGCCATCGGAGGTAGAACTGCCTCGGTCTCAATCAAGCCGCGAACTAGACACACCATCGTCCGTTGACAAGGGACGAAGACACAGCGAAGGTAGTCTGGAGACAGTAGAGGAGTTCCCAGACGTACAGCGAGCGTTCTTCCCCGCTATGACGAGTTCCTGTTCCAGCATCATGTCAGACGCTGAACTCACACAAGCGCTTGGACGTGGCCATCGTACTAGCGGCGAAGACTACGACGAAGAAGAAGACGAAGAGGAGGAGGAGGAGCATAGTGTCAGCGAGTACGACGAACAGCGAGAAGAGAGCGAAGTGGAGGAGCACGTATGAGCTGTCAAGTGTCCTTGTCCAGAATGTCCTCCGTCACGGCAGCAGAAGCATGAGATACCATAGTTCGCAACGCCACGATGTGCCCTACGGCGGCCTGTGCCATTGGGCTTTGTCAGATAGGAATGAAATGTGCGAGATGTTGGATTTAAAGATGGCAATCAAGCTCTCCGCGCACCATGTCCGCCGTGCACTCAGCAAATTCGAGCCAAGCAGAACGGAAGCAGTGATGGCGCATCGCACATCTTGATCATGCTCAAGTGCGAGAGTTCCACCGCTTGACGTGCTCGTCACGCAGAGCATTGGCAACCTGAATGTTGACGCCTTTGTGCGTGCCGACATCACTTCAGTCGTTCCATCTCATCCCCAGCAAAGCAAGCGAGCTACTGGTCGTGCAGTTATTGCAGCAGTCGCAGCGTGCGACTCATCGGTCACGTGGAACAACATGACACGCGCTAGCGAAATTTGAATTGGATGGACTCCACAACAATATACTACGAGGGGGAATGGCTATTGAACGTGTTTACTGCGCGTGCTCGCGGATGAATTCCTCGACCTATCACCACAATCGCAAGCCCATCGTCAGTACGTTTTCCAGCCAGATCCACGCTCAATCGCCCACCGCACCTTCTCGAACTTGGAGCCCGTGTACTCGCCCAGCAGCTGGCCGCTCTTGTACGCGCGGAAGTGTGGGAAGCTCTCGACCTCAAGTTCTTCCACCAACTCCTCCAACTCCTCAGCATCCAGCTTCACAAAGGTCTGCAATCATCCCGCAACATATGAGCTCCATGCGCATCACACGCAGTAGCAGCATGATCATCGCTGCGACCACATCCTCACCGCTTGTGGCAGTTCTTCGGCCAGCTTCTCGACCTTTGGCTTGATCATGCGGCAGCTGCCGCACCATGGCGCCGAGAACGACGCAATGGTGACCTTCTCCTGCGCCACCGTCTGCTTGAACTCCTCCGCTGACTCGATCTGCTGCATCGTTGCGTGTGTGTCTGTGTGTCTGTCGGTCTCTCTCGAAGCGCTTGCGCCCTGCTTGGTCGATTGCGATGTGTGATGCGCTGCGGTTGCCGTCGGGCACCGAATGATCGCACAAAATATAAAAAAAATACATTCTGGGTCATGCTGCGCTCTGATTGGCTGACGCACACGTGGTCAGGTGTGTTGACACGCTCGCACTCTCTCCCGGTCGGACGACGTCGGCAACCCTGACAACCATTTCCGCCCTGCGTTAACTCGTGCCGAGTTGACTCCCCGGTCGTCAGGCGCCCACTGACTCATGTGGCACGCCTGCTGGGCCGCGCCACACATCCGCCAGCACGTTGCAGCTCCCAAAGATAAAGCGAGTTCATCGCCAAGCGGAGGAACGCGCCGCCGCTGATCCAATCCTGCTCTGTCCTGTCCTGATCGTGACGGTCTGAGGTGGTGTGCCACGGCTCAGCAGACAACTCAAGCAGCAGCTGGTGCCACACTCAGCCTTCATCGTGTCCCCGGCAAGGCAGCAGAGGCGCGACTCGGTGTCTGACTGCCGATGCACAGCCCCGCGTCACGACCAAGGCGGCAGCCGATCGATGACAGCGCCGTGGGGCAACACACTTCTGCGCAGCTGGAGTCTTCTTCGCGCCTGCAGCGCACGGCGTCGGCCATCACCGCGAGCGCTGCCGTGGCCGTGAAGAGCGGCCACCCGCAGCGGAACATGGCGTCCGCGATCGACCTGCCACGGGTCGGGGTCGGCGGAGGGGCCAGCCCCGTGGGAGCGCATGCAGCCAGCAAGCACGCCAAGAAGACGCCGCAGAGCTGTCGCATTGACAGCTACACGATCCAGAAGTGCGCGTCGCCGAAGAAGAAGGCGCTGGACCCGCTGCGGTACATTCCTGAGCGCCAGGCGTTCTACGCGCTGTTCACGCTCACGGTGACGTACGAAGACAACTCGATGGAGCAGCAGGTGTATCGCACGCACAAGCAGTTTGCATCGCTGCATGAACAGGTCAGAGCAAGGTGGTCGTGGTGGACTGAGTGCGGGGTATAGCTGACAACGTGGTCGTATTGGGTGGGTTAGTTATTGAAGAAATTCCCGAAGTCAAAGTTGCCGAAGGAAGTGCCGTCGATGCGCAAAAAGCGCTACGACAACGAATACATTGAGGAGAAGCGGCAGGTACGTCACTACCACATTGTAGCTGGGCCTCTTGACGTGTATCTCATTCGATTATGCTCCTGTCCTGCCACATTGCAGCGCCTGAACGAATACCTGTGCGAGTTGTTTACATTACCAGAGATCAAATCGTGCAAGATATTCCGAGCTTTCTTGGAAGACATGCTGTCGTCAGACGAAAGCGAAGACGATAGCGGTGTCTCTTCCAAAGTGCTGGAGGGTATGCCTGGCACGATCGTGACCGTGCGGGCTGGGCAATCATTCTCTGTGAGTCTCAATCTGCAGCCAGGTGACACAGCCTCGTGGCAGTTCACGACGAAGAAGCATGACATTGGCTTCAGTGCGACGTTCAACGGCGAGACGGTGCGAGTGTACTCGAAAGAAGAGTCATCATTGCGGCCGGTGAAGGGCTCGTTCAAGTGCTCTGAGGCAGGCATGTGCGTCTTGACTTGGGACAACACGTACACTTGGAGCAAAGGCAAGACACTCATCTACTGGGCGGAGGTTGAGCAATCTCGCACCACAACGACACCAGAACTAAAAGACGCGTCGGCCGCACGTGACACAGTCGGATCCCTGGCTGACTGCCGACGGTCAGGCTACATCGTCCAGAACCGATCACATGCGTTGCATCCACGGCAGATCGTCAATTCGTCGATATCACTGATCACGAAGCCGTTCGTATCGGGCAAGCAAAACCGTGCACATTTGAAATGCGGCATGTTGATTGTCGAACGCACGCTCAAGTTCCGAGGTCGAAACTGGTATCGCAAGTGGTTTGTGCTAGACTCTCGAAAGCACATGTTGCGGTATTACGATTCGGAAGAGGCTGCTCGCAAGGGTCTATCGCTTGCGAAGATCAACCTGAGTGCGAAAAATGCGTGCCTGGCAATCACAAGTATCGACGAAGCAGCCCCGACGACTTTCATGTTCATGGTGCGAGCACGGAAACGGTGCTGGAAGATTTGCACGACCACTCTTGCTGAGCACAATGAATGGGAACACGCCATCTCAACAGCCATTTTGGCTGCTCAGTTATCTCGACGGAATCGTCGCGGTGCAGCGGTGGCAGGTGGTAATGATGTCGAGGGATCTCCAGAACGAGATGAGCCCATGACCAAGGAAAGCATGGGCTTGGGTGTGTCAGGAGACGATGATGAAGACACAGACGATGACAAGGAAGATGACAAAGAAGACGACGATGAAGAATCGGAGGAGGACCGCATCTACGACTCAGACGCCGGTCAGCTCCGGCAATCCGGCGGGGACGACGGATTCTCTGGTCTCGTTGAAACCACAGGAGCAACGCTGGCGATGCTGTCTCCACTGGGACTTCGAGATATGCCCCCATTACCTGATCTACCAGACCCTGACTCGCTTCTTACGCGGTGCACAAAGCTGCCGCTGTCATCACGTCTGGGTATCCTAGCAGTGCTCAACCTGGCATTCGTGTTGATCCGACAGTCCCCAACAGCATTGCTGATGCTGATCCTGGTCGGCGTGGATGGATATCTGGTGGTACGATACCTGCAGCAGAAACGGATCATCAAGCTCGGTCGTAGCGATGCTGTCAAGCTAAAGACATCGTGACGTTTGCTATCGTGGAGAGGAAATATAAAGGCGACAAACTTTCACCTCGGATTTGTTCGTTCTTGCAGTTGCCGACCCGACGAATTAGTCATTACTTTGTGGTATCAAACCTTCCAGATTAAATTTCGAAAGGCATTATGTGTTGTCGCAGGACATTGCTCCATTGGCTGTTGGTGATCTCGTCAGGTGGCAGCTCACTTGGTGGTCAATTGGACACGCACACGCACGCACCCAAAGCCGCTGCTCTGTGTGACCGACCACGATGGTGTTCTTTGTGTGCGAAGGATGCAATGAGTCGCTGAAGAAGAACAAGGTGGACCAGCACGCTTCGCGCTGCCGCAACTGCTGGGCCGTGAGCTGCGTGGACTGCAGCGTGGTGTTCGAGGGCAACGACTACGCGGCGCACACGACGTGCATGTCGGAGGCGCAGAAGTACGAGAAGTCGCTGTACAAGGAGAAGAACCATGGCAACGGCGCCAAGAAGGCGTCGCCGCAGGAGCGATGGATGGAGGTCGTGCAGACCGCCAAGGCGCCGGGCGACGCCAAGCTGCAGAACGTGCTGGACCGTGTCGCTGGCTACGACAACGTGCCCCGCAAGAAGAACAAGTTCGTCAACTTCATGAAGAACAGCATCGGCATGGCCGACGCAAACACGGTTGAGAAAGTGTGGGCCGTCTTTGACAAGGAGTTCCAGGCATCCCAGCCTGAGGCCACCCCTGCTGCCACCAACGGCAACAACAGCGACGCGGCGGCGGACAGCAAGAAGCGTACGGAGCGCGAAGATGGCGATGCCGAGTCTGACGCTAAGAAGCAGAAGACGTCCAAGGAAGGCGGTGCCGAAAAGCCAGTCAAGTGGGCGAAGCTCATCAAGGCCGCGCTCAAGGACGCTGCCAACAAGGAACTGGACATGACGACGCTGCGGGACCAGATCGTGCAGTCGGTGCTGGACAAGAAGCTGTCGACCAAGCACGAGAAGGAGCTCAAGAAGGAGTTCAAGGCCGCGCTCGAGCAGAGCGACAAGTTCCAGGTCGTCGAAGTCGTGCGGCTGGCGTAAATGAGGACGGAACGATCGACTACCTCCCCATGCCCACTCGTTAGTATGCAAATATTTTATGAAATAGATCCATTTTCCAGCAAACGTTTCTCGATTGTCGGCTGGCATCCGCACCTTCAGCGACCATTGCCCAACAAAGACCTTGGTCAAGCGTGGGTGCTGGATAGGTCATCCATGGCTTGACGTTCTTGAGCTGTACCTGGTCGCAAGGGTTCACTTCTTCTGCCGCTGCAAGTGCGTGGGCTTTCTTCCGTCAGTGGTCCCGTGCAAATCTCTGCAAAGCACTGCAACACCTTGATCATGTCCCTGTGGGCATCCGCCCGGTCCGACGCGCCAGGTGGGTGCGTCACCGCATGTTGGTGACCGCTGCCCTCAAAAGACGGTGGCGCGCTTTTCCACCAATCACAGCATCCCATCGTGGAATCCAGTGCAGAGAACGCGATCTGATTGGTCCATCAACCAGCTGAGAGGGGTCGGGGAACGTTCCAGCTGGCTTGCTCTCTTCAACGTCCGTGGCATTGTCAAGCTGCGCCATGGCGGCCATGGCGGCCACCGCCACCGCCGCCGGTGCATGTGTCCGCGCCTCTGGCAAAGGAACACGACAGCCTCACAGCCGCAAGACAGACAGACGCAACGGCTGACTGCTGGGTGGGGATTGCGCCCACGCAGTCGCTTCATCCACGAACGCATCGCGTTGCATTGGACGCACAGGCACGGGAGACACACCAGTGCATGCCGCAATGGCGGAAGAAGACACGCACGCGCACGCACACTGCGGCGCCATTGACGACGACAGGCCGCCCACCGTGAGTGCAACGATGTGTGAGCGCGATTGGATTGTGTGTGTGTGTGACCGTGGAAGCAATGGGGGAGAGGGGGGCTGACTGACTGACTGTTGTGTCGTAGGAGCTTGACACCTCCGACACTTCGATTTTGATGGCGACGAACGACGACGCCGTGGACCATGGCGTTGAGCGCTCGAGCGTTCGGTTGTCGATGGCGACAGACGCTGTGATGCATCAACTCTCTCGTATCTCATTTGCAAGGATCGGCGGCAAGGTGAAGGCGCCGACGATGTGGCGCATGAGGAAGCAAGCGCTGGAGTTGAAAGAGGATGCCAGGATGAGTGGTGATGATGGTGGTGGTCCCATGGCACGGACGCTGAGCGATCAACCGGTGAACGAGCCATCTCCTGTTTCCACGACAGCAACAGAGCCTGTGAACGCAGAGAACGATGACGATGAAGCTGCAATGAAGCAGGAACAGTTCCGGTCGTTCTGGCAACTCAAGCTGCACCATATGCTGCAGAAACTCGCTGATCGTGCAGCTCGACCGACCAAGAAGAATCGTGCTGCACGAGGGCCTCACCCTGAGGAGGACATCTTCCTCGTCTTGTTGCGACTCTTTGCTCACGTAGATGTGATCGGCGAACTGTACGAGCGGTGTCTCGTGGACGCCAGTGAGGTGCGGCCGTAAAGTGGTGAGGCTGGAACTGTGTGGGTCACTCATGGGTTTCGTTGTTATTGCAGCTCGAATTCTACGTCCCACAACTCTGCACGTTTGTGGCGCATGGCTGTTGGGAGCACCAAGACCGTTTGCAAGGCTTCCTCGTAGCGCACAGCGCGCAGTCGCTGCTGTTTGCACACCGCCTGACATGGTTCTTCCGGGCATATTGCGACGGGCTGGCGTTCCCGCACGGCAGCAGTACGCAACCAGAAGCAGAAGAACCCAGTTCTCGCCTGTTGGACGCAATCGCCACGTGTGCAGCTCCGCTAGCCATGCTCATGGACAGTGGGCTGACCCCAGAAGAGATTTCGATGGACAAATCAGGCACGCTAAGCGAGCGTCGCACTCATATGCTGGGAGCGCCCGCCGATGTGCCAGAGCAGCAGCAATTGTACCAACGAACGCTGGGCTTCATTGACGCCCTCACTACCCTGGCTGATGATTTGATTCCCAAGCCCCTCATCGATCGAAATCCCTCACTTCGGGAAGGTCTGCGCACGATCGAAGCGCAGTTCTTGCCGTCAAACGTTATTTATCTGCCCGTTGGCAACCGATGCCACCGCGTTAAGGCCATCCATGTCGACGAGTGCTTCGCATTTTCGACCAAAGAGCGTGTACCGTATTTGTTGTGCGTGGAAGTCATCGAGTACGCTACACCGCATCAGGCAGCTAGTACACCGCCACGGAAGCGCAGGCGAAAGAAGGCGCGGAGAAAGCAACTGAATCCAAGCAAAGCGAAAACGGAGGACACGTCGACGGAGAAGAGAATTTGGGGCTTCCGCTTCGGCAAGCAATATTCGACACTGAGCGACTCGTCAACAACGCGCGAGTTCGAGATAACGAACTCAACGTCTGACTGTTCAGACATAGAGCAGCAACGCAGCAGCAGCGGCAGCACCAGCACGCGCAGCTCAAGTGGCTCACCATCGCGCAAATCACAGTGGCAGTTCAGCGGTCCGCCAGACATGTCATCTTTCCGTGGCAGTGTCCAGTCCAGTTTCCGTTCCCTTGCATCGCTAATCGATCGACCGTCAACCGAAGAACAGCACGCAATTGACAATGCAGACCCCAATGTGGTTGCGCTGACGCCGACCGGCGCGGAAACCTACACACCCGAGTTTTGTGACCTGCACCAAGCCCTTCCAGCAATCGATGAGTCGACGAGTGTCATGGGGCAATGGGGCTCCGCGAAAGGAAAAAAGCGGAGCAAGCCTCAGACAGAGGACACCGACGAGGCTACTTCTGTCACTACCCGCGCTTCTGTAGCATTCGACAAGTTTTACGCATCCTGGTTCGCGAAGAAGCAACGTGACAGTGATTCGTCCGACAGTTCGCTCGGTGTGAACTCTTCGGATGCTGCGACGCCAGAGGCAAAAGAAAGTGAAAAAGACAACCAAATCGAGAATCAAACAGAAGCGGAAGAACATCAACGGTCAGTCAGAAAGGGCAAACGAGCACCATGTGCGAGTCTGGACTTCGAGGACAGCGAGGCGTGGAAGGTGAATTTCGAGCTCGAAGACGAATTGACGGACCGAGACTCAGCTGGAGATATCAATGACAAACGCGTCCGTCTTGAATCTGAGGATGCCGTCGAAGCGGAGGATGAACAACCCATCATCGTCTTTAAAGAGCACTGGAGTGAGAAAGAAGCACGGATTCGCCGCACGTCGCCGTATGCTAGCCATCCCGGGTGGCGGTTGATCCCGGTCATTGTCAAGAGCAACGACGACTTGCGCCAGGAACAGTTTGCGGCACAGCTCATTGCCCAGTGCGATCGCATCTTCAAACAATATTCGCTTCCACTCAAACTACGGTACGTGGTGTATCGTGGATAATGTCCGGCCTGAATCCTGACAAGCTTGATCTGTACAGACCTTATAACGTAATTGCGACATCCGCGCATTGTGGCCTCATCGAGGCAGTGCCTGACACGGTGTCGCTCGACTCGCTCAAGAAGAACGATCCCGAATACACCACATTGCTGTACGTGAAGATGCCAAGGAACCATTGTGGCGCATGCCGTGACTGAATTCCTGAACGTGTTCTGTTGCAGTGACTTCTATCAGCGGTTTCACGGAGATAAGGACACACCAGATTTCACGCGCGCTCGCCGCAACTTTGTGGAAAGCCTGGCGGCGTATTCCATCGTTTGCTACGTCTTCCAGATCAAAGACCGCCACAACGGCAATATTCTCGTCGACGCTGATGGCCATATTGTTCACATTGATTTTGGATTCTTGCTCACCAATAGCCCTGGTAGCAACCTGAACTTCGAACGTGCACCTTTCAAGCTGACGGAAGAGTTCGTGGAACTGATGGGTGGTGCGCGCAGTGCCAGTTTCCGTTACTTCCGATCATTGTGTATCCGTGCGTACCTCGCTCTGCGTCAGGAGATGGAGAAGATTGTGCTGCTGATCCAGATGATGTTCGCTGGCAATGACGGTTTGCCTTGCTTCGCGGCGGGGCGTCGAGCCGTGATGGAGGGACTTTGTGACCGCCTCAAACCTGGAGCCCGTACGAGCGAATGCCAGGAATTTGTCAACAACCTCATTGACCAGTCAATCAACAATTGGACTACTCGTTGGTATGACAAGTACCAGCGCGCATGTCTTGGAATCATGTAATGATAATGATAAGAAAATGGTATTATGAACTTTTCGCACCGGCCGGATCACCAAAACATCATTTAGCTACGTTCATGTAGACAAACTTCAAATAAAAAAGGAACGAAGTAGATCAAGAGTGAGAAATGAGCGGAGAGCGCGACGAAGATCACGGCAGCTTGACGAGTTGCGCGTCGGCAATGGGGGCAGGCAGATTATTAAGCCTTCTGTCGTAGAACTGCGATCATATTTTCCGCCTTGTAGCCGACAGCGCGGGCTGCCATACCTGGTGGCAAAATGAACACCTTGAAGCCAAGCGCGTCCATTTCCATTGCCACACCAGCACGGGCAGCGCCGTTGCGACCTCGCATCAAATAGTCCTTGAATGCGTCATAGCCAACCCCATCCGACTCGGAGTCTGGAATGATCTCGTAGACCAGACGACGCCAATCGCGACGATCCATCATCAAGAAATCCTGGAACTTGGTCAAGTGAGGAAGTTGCACAACGTCGAGCATCAAAGGCCTGTAAATCATATCACGAAAACGTCAGCTCTAGAATAAGATAGTTGACAAACCACCAGGAACGGCGTACAGTTGCACGGAAGATGGCAGTCCCAACGGCGAACCTCGGCATCGACACTTGGGTTTGCCACTTCGCTTGAGCTCAAAGGTCCACTCTCCCAGTGCCTAGCCCATCACATACACATAAATTTGCGTCTCCAACACCTTCAAATATTGCGTCCACGTCACTTGACGCACCGGTGTGAACAATCTTCGCTTGTTGGCACCTTCCATCTTGGGGTAGGCTTGATGTGGCGGTGGCGGGTCCATGCCTTGGTGGTGATGCATCCCACCATAATCCATACCAGGGCCATCTCGTTCCCAGCTTCGATCACGCTTGCGACCATCCATCATCATGTGACGAGGAGGGCTACGACTGCGGCTGCGACGCATTGGCGGTGGGCCATGGCCGTTCATCATTGGAGGTGGCCCATGCCCATTCATCATCATCAGTGAAGGACCATCATATCTGTTCCGTGGAGGACTGCGGCCGCGAAAACCTCCAGGACTTCCAGGTCTACGGAAACCACCAGGCCCTGGGCTGCCAGGACGTCCCATAGGACCTCCAGGTCCACGGAAGCCACGAGGCCCTGGGCTGCCAGGACGTCCCATAGGACCTCCAGGTCCACGGAAGCCACCAGGACTGCCAGGACGTCCCATGGGATCACCGGAGCCACCAGGTCCTGGGCTACCAGGACGCCCCATGGGGCCTACAGGGCCACGGAAGCCGCCGGGGCTTCCAGGTCCTCTGAATGGAGGGGGGCCACCAAAGCGATCACGAGGGCTGCGCGGAGGTCCATGCGGTGGCCCATGCGGTGGACTGAATGGTCTTCCTGGCCCAGGGCCGTCGCGTCGAGGACTCATGCTGCGCCGCCCAAAGGGAGGTGGGCCACGCCCATCAAAGCCTCGCGGACTTCCTCTTCCGTTGAAGTGACGTGGCGATCTAGGACCATTGAAAGGACCTCCGCGAGGAGATTGACTACGTCGGAATGGCGGGCCGCGACCAGGACTGCCACGGAAACCATCTCGTGGAGGACTACGGCCAGGTCCTGGATAACCATTGCGTGGCGGCGAACCGTTGAAGCGACCAGCACCTGGAGGACCTCCATGAAAGCCATTTGGTGGACCATTGGGTCCGCCACGCGGAGACCAACGACCGTCCGGGGGCCCACCTGGGCCGGGTGGGCCATGGCGGCGTGGCGGAGACAATGGCTGGCGTGGAGGTGAAGCGTATTTGCGCATGGGTGCATTGTGGGGAGGTCCATTTGGCGGGGGTTCACGTCCGCGTGGGCTTCGTCCGTCGCGAGGGCGACTACGGCTTCGACTGCGTCCTCGTGGCGGCATCCCATTTGGGCCACCAGGACCACCAGGGCCGCCGGGTCCACCAGGGCCACCATTGAAATCTGGGCGTCTGTCACCGCCCCATTGTCCACGTGGTGGTGATCCTGGTTCACGGCTGGGCCCGAAATCTTGCGGTCGACGATCTTCATGCGGAGCACACGGTGGTCGATCACCCGGACGGTCGAACGGGTGGCGATGCAGCGACTGTCCATGGGGCGGCGGCCAATTCGGGCCACCAGGGCCACCGGGGCCACCTGGAGCGTCATGCATGCCCGGCATAAACTTTCGTGGCGATACGGCAGAGGAAGGCTCGGTTAGAGTGCGGTCAGGTTTCGTGACATCAACGATGGCCGGATCGCGCGATCGGTCAATGTTGACGTCCTGGTTTTCACATGAAGGTTCACTAACCACTTCGCCTGCTTCCAGTTCATCTGCGTCGCGCCGGGTGGCGAAGAAAAGCGGTCGATCACGACATCGTCACAGATCCAGCGATGTCCGCAACAAGCGACGCCCACACGCGCACATAATCGCACAAACAGCCAACAACGTTAGCGAGAGCATCCACACAGTATCAGCACCCACTACTGCTACCGCGCACCCGGCGACCATACCAAGCTGGTGCCCACAAGATCTTTTCTTCCCGTGGGGCGCCAGTCCCAGTAGCGGCGGCAGAGTGGCTGCTCACTCACCAGTGGAGTTGGTGATCTCTTGCATCGTTTTCTTGCTTGGTGAGGAGTCGGACGCGATGTTCTTCTTGCTCAGGTAGCGTTCATAGATGTTGCCACCGCGATCTCCTGTGCGCGTTGTGAGGTGAAGTTTGGGATTCGCTCCTCCGTCGCCACTCGCACGGCCAGCTCCGGAGCTCATCGCGGACAAACCCTCTCAGTCCGAGGCTCCCAATCACTGTTGGTGGGGCCCGTAGCCAGTGACGGTCGAATGTGGCTGCTGCCACCACGCTAGATCTGAAGAACGACCCAACTGCCTCGTTTTTGATGCTCTATCGTACTTAAACGGATACCGTCCAATGCTCTCGTTTCGGCCAATGCCGCTCAAACCATTACGACAATTATACCAGGTCGGGAACAATCGTGCGCGTGTGTGAAGGCAGCCTCGACGTGATTTCTGAACGTCACGTAGACGCCCCACTGTGAAGCTGTACGTCTTCTACGTCAATCCAACGTGGGCGTCGTCGCCTTGCGCAATTCGCGCTCTCTCTCCTCACTCATTCACTCAACTCGGTGATACCGACCAGCAACCACCATCATCATCATGAGCAGCGACTTGGAGCGACTGCAAGCGTGTCTGCGTGCCAACGCACCGGGCTACGTGAGCGTGGACTCGCGCTCACCCGTGTACGGAAAGCACGGCATGGTGGCGTGCTCACAGCCGCTCGCATCGGAGATTGGGTTGCGGATCCTGCGCGCCGGAGGCAATGCTGTTGACGCAGCAATTGCCACCGCGGCCGCTTTGGGCGTGACCGAGCCGTGCTCGACGGGCATTGGGGGCGATTGCTTTTTGCTCTACTACGAGGCCGCGACCAAGAAAGTTCATGGGCTCAATGGGAGTGGTCGAAGTGCTGCTGCCCTCACGTTGGAGGCTGGACGAGCGGCAGCAGGACCTGATGCGGTCCGCTTGCCAGCGGATCATGGCCATGCCGTCACGGTGCCTGGGGCAGTGGCTGGCTGGGTGGACGCGCTTGATGCCTGGGGCACGATGAATCGTCGCGAGGTACTTGAACCGGCCATCACGCTTGCTCGCGAAGGATTCCCTGTTGGACCGATCACTGCTGCGCTCTGGGAACGTCGACGCCCTCAGCTTGAACGCAGCGTCAACAAGCATGTAAGTTGGAGTTGATTTCTGCCTTGTCTTGTACTGGGAGCTTACCTGGGTCCCAACTTGTTACGACGGTGGTTTAGGAGCTGATGATCGACGGCAGGACCCCTAAGGTCAGCGAGATCTTCACCAATGCCAACTTGGCCTCTTGCTTGGAGGAAATCACCGAGCATGGCAAGGATGCCTTCTACAAAGATGGCCGCATCGCACGGGCGATCATTGACATGGTGAAGTCAAAAGGAGGCTTGATGACGCTTGAAGACCTTTCAGCACACGAATCTACGTTTGTCGACCCAATCTTCTCGACCTTCTTCGGCTTGGACGTGTACGAGATCCCACCAAACGGCCAGGGCATCACCGCGTTGCTAGCGCTCAACTTGCTTCAGGAGCTGCTTCCGACGTTGTGTGAGGAGGTGAGCGCACAGCCGGCGACGTACTGGCACGTGCTGATCGAAGCAGTTCGCTTGGCGTTTGCTGACTCGCGCTGGTACGTCTGCGACCCTGCGCACCAGAACATTCCTGTCGCAGAGCTACTGAGCGCTGCGTACGCCAAAGCCCGAGCCCAATTGGTGCAGACGTCACAAGCGTGCGTGGACCCAAAGCATGGTAGTCCAGCGTTGAGCTGTGACACGGTGAGCTTCCAAGTGGTCGATGGTCAGGGCAATGCCGTCTCGATGGTGAACAGCAACTATGAAGGGTTTGGCTCTGGGTTTGTCCCAACTGGTTGTGGATTTACGCTCCAGAACCGTGGTTGCAACTTCGTGTTGGACGACGCGACGCATCCGAACGTCTTGGCCCCACGCAAGCGTTCGTACCATACCATTATACCTGCGATCACGACCTTCCATGACACGTCCGAGTTGCACTCGTCATTCACGGTCATGGGCGGGTTCATGCAGCCACAAGGCCACGTCCAGCTCCTTTGCAACCTGCTTCTCCGTGGGCTGAATCCGCAAGATGCTCTCAACGAACCCCGCTTTTGTATCGACGTCTTGTCGCCCTCAACTGGCAAGAGCGTCGTGTTCGTAGAAGAAACCATGCCGAACGAGATCGTGGAGAAGCTGCGTGCGATGGGCCACGAGATTCGTGTTTGTCGCGGTGTGGCCTCTCGTGAAGTGTTCGGCCGTGGGCAGATGATCCTACGTGATCCGAAGACGGGAGTTTTGTGCGCCGGCTCTGATGGCCGCAGCGATGGCTGTGCTATGGGCTGGTAAGGTGTGATAATCCTCAATGGTTGATTATGATGTAGAAAGTTGAATTTTCCACGCTAGATCCACACAAGATTGATTGTCGTTTTGCTAAACTAACACATCAAGGGATGCTACCTTATGAGCGCTCACCGCGGATACGACGCGCCAACTGGATGTCCTTCGGCATGATCGTCACGCGCTTTGCGTGGATCGCACACAAGTTGGTGTCTTCAAACAGTCCCACCAAGTACGCCTCCGCTGCTTCCTGCAGCGCCAGTACGGCCGAGCCCTGGAAACGCAGATCCGTCTTGAAGTCCTGCGCGATCTCGCGCACCAGACGCTGGAACGGCAGCTTGCGGATGAGCAGCTC
>NSDO01000085.1:227969-252336 GCA_002286825.1 Lagenidium giganteum | reverse complement strand
GAGGAAACGCGTGGCGTGTTGAAGGTGTTTTTGGAAAACGTGATCCGTGACTCGGTGACCTACACGGAGCACGCGCGTCGCAAGACGGTGACAGCGATGGACGTGGTGTACGCGTTGAAGCGGCAAGGTCGCACGCTGTACGGCTTTGGTGGTTAGGATCGTTAGTCGTTCGCGTTGTGGCGCATTGGCGTTTAGCTAAGAGAGCAACCTCACCTGTTCTTGATACAACCAGTTCTACCACTTGGGAAAAGAGATCGTTCGCGTTGGTTGCTTTGATATTGAGATTTCCAAGACCAATCGACTAAATAAACACTGTCGTGTGGTCGACCACGCCATGCGCGATCATACGAGGCGACATCGCTTTGCTGGTGATGTGGAGGCCCGCTCCTCGGGAACCAAACGTCGCTCTTCGTCTTGCAGTTCGAGGATGCGTTTCCCCTTAAATAATCCACCGCTAGAGGTGGTAGGCTTCGCAGCCGAGAGCGAGCCCGTTGGCGAGTTTATAGTGCTAGAAGGTGCCGGTGACGGCTGTTGCCGGCCTGGCGCACCGTGCTGTGGATCACTGGCATATCCAGCATCCCACGACGCCGGATCGTATAAGTCTTCGCTCCAGCTTCGCGGCCTCGTGGTGGGTACTTGGAATATCGATGGCGAGCGTAATACAGGCGAGGGGGGCGGCGTGTCTACCTCTCGACGTGGAGAAAAGCATTGGACTTTCATGGACGTGACGTTAGATAATGCTGGCTGTGGCAATGGAGCTGGCGACGCTCCAGCTGACTGCTGTCGCTGCCTAACCGGAGTAAGATCGTGGCGCCGCGGACTGATGTTCGATCCGTGGCGCATCAGTCGATAGCGTAACTTTTGGTTGGGTGTACGGGGCTTCGCTCCGATGCCTTCGTGCCAGCGCTGAGCGCTGATACTCACGGGCAATGGACGCGCGATCGGCAACAGCGTCATGTTCATCTGCACGAAATTCCACGTGGCTTGGTCTCTCGTCGCCCCAGCGGCCATTTCACCATACTGCTGCTGCTGGTCCTGTGGTGCCTCGCATTCCTCCATCCGTTGGTCTTCATCGTCGTGCTCAGCCATGTGCTGGTCGTTGGCAGAAATCTCGCGCATCGGGAAACTAATGGAATCCTGCGCCGTGCTGTGCGCCGCAGCGTCGGGGGGCTGGCTGCGTTCTGGTCTTTCGAGAAGCCTAATCCTCCCACAATGAACCAGAAGCCATCAAGTTCGCTGCCTCTCTCGCGTCCCAAGCGGTCAGCTCAGCTGTGGCGCCAGCCGCACGGAATCTTTCCCTCGGTGCCCACGCACACGCGTGCTGCCGTGTGTTGAGGCTGTGCCGTGGCGGAGTGTAGCCCTTCGGAAGAGATCTTTGCGTCGGCGCAGATTTCTTCTCGAGGCCGCCCTCTCAGACTGTTCTGATCGCTTGAGGGGCGCTTCACCAGCAGGCGCTGTGCCAACGTCCCCGAGGAACGAGTAACGCAGTTTATGCTATGGCAGTGTGAGGGCGCAAACAACGAATGCACGCTCCGGACACACTCACACGCGAGAACAGGGCTCGCGCTAGCAAGCACTTGGCCTGCTGTTCTGGTCGACTTGTTATTCTTTCTTTCTGGGCAGGTTTCGCCGGCAGAACGGTCATCGATGTGAATAGAAACGATGCTTAGAAACCGGTCGCGCCGTTTCGCCGAAAATAGAACCATTGGATATTTTCGAACCGCTAACCAAAGATAAAAAATAATTGAACCAGGGTTGCAATCACATCCGACGACGGAGCAGGTAATATATTTTTGATGAACATGGTGTCGGATCTCAACCGTCAAGTTTGAGGCACTCAACACTGACACGCCTGAAATCACGGATGCCAGCATAATCAACCACCAAAGCCGTACAGCGTGCGACCTTGCCGCTTCAACGCGTACACCACGTCCATCGCTGTCACCGTCTTGCGACGCGCGTGCTCCGTGTAGGTCACCGAGTCACGGATCACGTTTTCCAAAAACACCTTCAACACGCCACGCGTTTCCTCGTAGATCAATCCGCTGATTCGCTTCACACCGCCACGACGAGCCAGACGACGAATGGCTGGTTTGGTGATGCCCTGGATGTTGTCRCGGAGCACCTTKCGRTGGCGCTTGGCGCCGCCCTTGCCKAGTCCCTTGCCACCTTTGCCACGTCCCGACATCTTGTTGTTGTTGYTGTTGKTGKTGGTGGTGTTGCTTCTAGCTTGCTGTGCGAGTTGCTTGAGTGGATGAACCCAAGTGGCCCGTTGCTGGTCGATTGGATTGTGAGTCRAACGAGCGCGCCATTGRTCTCAACTCTTCTGCAATCTCAAGGGCACTTCCATGTGGCGCTCTCATGTGCACTCTCCCGGCCTTGGGCACCCACTCGCCACACATGGCTGATCCGCATCCACGCGCCATGTGTGGCTATCGCATGGTCAAGATGAGACGGCCGTGTCGTCATTGCGGCAGGGATTGCCATGACAGCGGCAACGGTTTGGCGCGAAAGGTCGTCGRCAGAATCGCATCCAGCGCTGCCATTGGCCAGATCCAGCTCACTTGTCTCTGATTGGTGGAACGACAGCTCAGCCACTCGACGCATCCGCAAACTGAACCCATTCCACAACTTGCCTCGCTCTCAGCAAGCGACCARGCAGCAACTCATCAACACAACCACAACACAGCAACCATGGCCCGTACCAAGCAAACAGCACGCAAGTCTACCGGCGGCAAGGCTCCTCGCAAGCAGCTCGCCACCAAAGCCGCACGCAAGAGCGCACCAGCCACCGGCGGTGTCAAGAAGCCGCATCGCTACCGTCCAGGCACYGTCGCGCTGCGTGAGATCCGTCGCTACCAGAARTCGAYSGAGCTGCTCATCCGCAAGCTGCCGTTCCAGCGTCTGGTGCGCGAGATCGCGCAGGACTTCAAGACGGATCTGCGTTTCCAGGGCTCGGCCGTACTGGCGCTGCAGGAAGCAGCGGAGGCGTACTTGGTGGGACTGTTTGAAGACACCAACTTGTGTGCGATCCACGCGAAGCGCGTGACGATCATGCCGAAGGACATCCAGTTGGCGCGTCGTATCCGCGGTGAGCGCTCGTAAGATATAGCGCTGTGATAGGATAGGGGTTGTAAACACGATGCGTTGAATGGTACAAGATCTCCAGATCTCCAGCACTCCGCGAGATATTTTTGTTGTTGTCGTGACTGCAATGTCCAAACGCAGCACTTAGTCTCCTGGTCGGGCCTCTCCTTCTGCTTCATCGCACCTGTCGGTCAGCACCGCGCAACATTGTATTTTTGCGGCGAATGCCCCGCGATAGCCGACGCAACCAATTCCTAAAGCGAGGCATTCAACTCTAGCAACGCGCGCGCTCTCATTGTGTGCGATAGCTCTGGCGCAAAGCGGTGGGGCGCAAAGCGACCTACACCATGATGTTCGCGCGGGTCGTAGCGGCTATCGACGAAGCCGAGCGTCGTTCATCCATCAGTATCGATACCTCACATCAAGCTGACGCGGACCACGGCGCCCACACGCCAACATCACCCTCACATGCGAGCAACAACAACAACAGCAAGCCGCATCGTAACAGCAGTGCGACGCACACGCGTGCGCGTGCGTCTATCATGGCCATCCATGCGCTTGGTGGTGGTGGAGGAGGAGAAAGTGGAGGAGAGCGATCACCGCTGCGGAAGGATACGCGACGTGACTCGCAACGCAAGCTGACGCGAGAGAGTTCAGTGCTTGGTTCCGATTCCGGTGGCCACTCCTTCGGTCATCGTATATCGACGGTCACGGCGGGCGACCACCACCGAATGTCGCTCCAGCAGCACCACGACATCCATCGCGCCAGCTACGTCAGTCGTCGACGCTCCGCAGCGTCCCCGCACACGTCACATGCCATGATCCTCCACCTTCAGGAATACCGCGATCGCGTGCAAAATGCGTGCAAGACAACGTACCAGTTCCCATTGGCGCCGCCCAAAAAGCCTGAGCCATCAGCACGTGCATCCAAGGGCTATTGCCGCGCACACATCATGCACACCAACAAACAATTCTTCGACCCACCGACGAGTGCGCCGGTGCTGCGCTTCACGCCCGTGGCCGTCAAGGACAAAGTGATGCCCAAGAAGGGCGAGATCTACATCAATTTCCACCAGATGAAGGCGCGCAAGGGCGAATTCTTGTATGGCGATCACCAGGACCGGCCGCGCGTGCTTGGAGACAGCGCTGTTAACAACGGCAAGGATCACTTTGCGCTGGGGCCAGGCCAGTATGACATGTCGGCACGACCACACACGACAGGTGGAGGCGGTGCTGCGAAGTTCAGTCCATCCGATCGTTTCCACGAAGATTTTAGCACGGACCACCTAGGTCCGGGCCACTACGACTGTGCTGACGTGCTGACGACGACGCGTCCGGTCTCGGCGGTGTTCTCGCAGATGCCTCGAGAGACCGACATGGCGCACGTGACGTCGCCCACGGCCAACATCGTGTCGAGCTACTATTATGTGGCTCCGAGCGCATTCGGGGAAAGCAAGTCTTCTCGTCACGAGAGCACCAGAGGCATGAGCTGGTCACGAACACCACGCTTTCGCGGCCGTCAGTCCCATCAACGACAGCAACAACAGCAACAAGCACCGGTGGTCAACTACATCGAACGCAATATCCAGCGGGTCGTGCAAACCAATACCAGCCAAAAGACCAAGTGGCGTCAGGCGCTATGGAATGGTGGAGGTGAGCTGCCCGTGGAGGTGCCAGACACCACCACAGCTTTCAAGCGCCGAGCGTCGCTATTCATGCCGGAAGATGGCTTGCAACGCGCCGCCCGTGAACGCGTTCAGCAGGCTGTGCAAGGCTGGACGACTGTGACGATGATCGCCAGCTTCCAGCTACGCCTGCTTGAGTACCTGCACTTGATCACGTTGGTGCGACGGACCAAAGAAGCTCACGAGCGCAAGATCAAGCAAGTCGTGTTCCACGAGTGGCGCAAGCTTGACGACGCGCGCAACCGCCACTACTGCGCGCACTTGATCGTTCGCAACTCGCTCCGCTTTCGCATTCGGCTACGCATTGCACGCAAGACGCTCCACGTGCACATTCTGCGCATGTTTCTAAACGGCCTGTCGTTTGACGTGCGCTTTGCCATTTCGATGCGCAAGATCAAGCGCAAAATCCAGCTCATCCAGCGCTGGTGGCGCCACGTCCACCTCATGGTACGAGCTCGCGAAGAAGCGTTGTTCCACAAGTGGCTCACTGTCGAGAACCGCCTGCGGCTCGAATACATCAACCAAATGCCGCACTTACACCGCATCTTCCAGCCACCGACTCCTAGTATTGTCGCAGGAGGCATTAGCAGTGCCGCGTCCAGCACGAGTAGCAGCTTCTTGGCGAGCAGTCATAACTCGGAGCTGCAATTGCACAAGTTGCTCAACCTGCCCGACCAGAAGCGCTGGTTCACCGCCCGGTTTGTACTCTTGGGCGACGGCAGTCTCCGAGGCTACGATCCCGACACGAACGAGATACTGGTCGAAGTCAAGCACTTCCGTTGCCACTACCACGACGTCGCAACGCAACAAGGTGACGACCTGGATGGCACTGCTGCAATGACCATGGATAGCGTCGCCAACCCATCCTTCCAGGGATACAATACGTACACCAGCTCAGCGTGGAAGCCCTTCCTCATGGTCTTTCGCCAAGGCGCATTCAGATTTATACTACTGACGTCACCAAGTCAGCTGCCAACAGAGCTGTTGTCATGGCGAGAGAAGATCGAGCGCCTTGTGACGCCGCCCACGCCGACAGGCCCAGGCAGTCATAACATGCACGCCATTCTGGATGGTTCGTTTAATTCTTCAGTCGGCGAACTCGTGGAAGTGTCGATGCAGAGCGGGATCCTCGCGTCCACGTCGATGCACCACGTGCTACTACCAGACGGATCATCAGCAAATTTATTGGCTAGTGGCGGAAGCAGCACCGCATCTTTGCGTGGGGGATCACCGCCACGCAGTCGAGCACAGTCACGTCTCCGATCAATCCGACAACGTACCAAGACAGGGCTCAGCGTGTACGAAGGCGTGCTGACGTATCACGTCGTCGACCTCCTGAAGGACTTCCCGAAAGTGCCAGCGGTCGTTATTTGGCAGACCATTCGCGACCGGTTGCGGGAAAAGCGCAAACACTTCCGCGCCGAGATCTATCGCTACAAGCTCGAGATGTACCACTTCCACCAGCACCAGGAGCAGGTCAAGCACATCCAGGTGCTCGACAAGTTTCGCGACTTTTTCGTACGTGAATTTGTGAAATTGCGACGTTGATATGGCGCTCTCTTGTTACATACTGACGGTCTCGAAATCGTGTTGTGTGTAGACTCTGGAACGACCCAAGCGGCCGCATTTTCGCAGTCTGATTTCTAATCGCAAGATGGAAAGCATGATCCGACAGGTTGCGATCGCATTCTGCGTGCTCGCTCTGTTGATAGCGGACTGAACTGATCCTGAGGATTTGTGCGTCACTTACAGACAGTCGAGCAAGTTCGTCTTTCGTGTCCGTCCAACCCGAGATATCTCCTAGAAACACCGAAAGTCTGAGCACTGTCAACGGCCACCTGCCAGCTGTATTCACCACGCGCGCGTCAATGCAATCGACTCAGTCCACCCAGTGACCCAGTGACGGCGCCACTACTTCGTGGGGGCCAGCATTGTCTTCCAGTCTGGGAATTGCCACGCCAGACACTCTGGCGCAAGGTTAGGCACAGCCGTCCGGATTGTGGCCAGCAACTCTTGGGCCACGAGTTTGTTGCCTGCGTCCGAGAAGTGCAGACCATCGCACAACAAGGAGGCAACGCCTTTGTCGCTGCCTGCCGCTGCATCGTGGACCACTTTGTGCATATCCACGCCAGTGACACGTGACGTCGACTTGAAGCGCTGAACGACCTCGAGGCATCGCGCGGCGTACTTGTTGACGGATGCGTCCGATCGGTCCAGCAGCTCGCCATTCGTGAGCAAAGCAGATCGGGCGGCGTCATCCACTGGTGGCGCCGTCAGCACGATCAAGTGCGCGTTTGGCGCTGCCTCAAGTGTCTTGGTGATGATGGCGTCGATGTTGCGCTCGAACTCATCGAGTGGCACGTGCTGGCCAGCAGCGCTGCCCGAAGGAAGGGCGGCGTCGTTAGCGCCCAACCACAGCGTCACCAGCACTGGCGACCACTGGGTCTTGAGCTCTTGCAAGATGACAGGCCACGCGACGTCGAGGAACCAGCTACATGTCCACGACCATAAACACAGCGTACACACATGCGGTACACGAGTCAGCCCATGATGACACGTTATCGTATCGTACGTATGCCAGCGGCAGTTACCGAGTGTTGTAACCGGAAAGCCCGCGGTTGACCCAGTCGACCGATCGCACGTAGTCGTGCTGCAGCAGACACATCCATCCCTGCTGCTCTGGATTGGCAGCGAACTGCGTCAGCGAGTCCCCCAACAGCAGGAACGTTGGGCGGCGCGGTGGGGGCGATGATGTCATTGCTCTCGTCTTCACGCACTGTTGGTTTCCATTTTTTCCGCCGCGGTTAACTCCAGGATACAATTAACAACTTCAAGGTAGCACTCGTGATCGCCGTTCCGCACTTTGTACTGGTGAGAACGCTGGTGGTTACGGCAGTGTGCTTCCCGATGGTCGGCTTCACAGGCACCCAGATTTACGTGTTCTACTGGCTCAACCTCGTGCTACAGGTGCTGCTGCAAGACGAACATGGGCCAGTTCTTGTCGCACGCTATGCCGTCAGTCGAAGTTGCGGCCATCATCGGCGCTGCTCAACTCGATGTTCTTCCTCGTCATGGACGTCCACCTTCCAGCGTCGCAACTACCAGCCAGACTCCAGTGGATCTCGAGTACACACTCGCCATCTTGGCAGCCACCGACAACGGCAGCGAGTTCGGTTGCCGCTGTCTCTGCTACGCACCATCAAGCAGTACGAGGAGGCCGTGATTGACATTAATCATGTTGACATGTGGATCAACTGTGCCGAGGTCATCGCACGGTGACTTTCTGTGTGCTGGCTGGCGCTGTTGTCGCTGCGTTACATCAATCACCAGAAAGAAGAGATAAATGAGCAGAGTAGGTTGAAAACCTTCCACAAGGTAAGCAACTACTGTGAAGAGACCATCATTCCACGTATATTTTTTCTTATTTCCCACTTGGCCCCTTGCGGCGTCTCCATCTGCATGTGCTTCATCACACTCACCAAATCTCGCACTTGTTTGGAGGATTCATTCGGGTTTCGATGCAGCGCATTGAAACACTTGAGAAAATTCACGGCTGTTCATCGCCACACCATTCACACGCCATTCTGGTGGCGTGTGGGGATCTGAGAGGAGGTGGTCGCGGATAGTCGCATCGGTCTTCTTCATGCACCAATTCTGCGCGTTCGCGACGAAGAACAGCTGATCATTTTCGTATTTGCTGCCACTCTGAGGAAGAGAGGCGGAGTGGCCATTCTCGCTCACCTCTTGCGAAGTTGGTGTCGGTGTGGTTAGCTCTGTCTCATCAACAGATAGCACCTGCAGTGACCGGCCGTCCGTCCTCGCCAATTTTTCGACAAGCACGGCGTGATCTTCGCGTCCTCGCACAGCTTCTGCAATGCTTGGCATGGGCGGCATTCGGTGCCTGAACGGGTTTGGCTGATCAGGATTCGCCCAGGTTGCTGTGTCAACACGGTCGAAATATAGTGCATAATGTGGGTCGATTTTGGATTCTGGTGCTGGCGCTGAGATCTCGTCGCGAGTCTGCTGACGCTGTAGCCGACGCGTCGGGTTTAGGAAGTCGTGGTAGGCAAGATACGCAAGCTTGATGCCACCATTGTCGGCTACGTTCTCTTCGATACTTTTCTCCCCATTGACGTACCCAATCAGACTGCCATCCGAGCCTTTGACACCAAACGTCGAGTACTGGTCCTGCAAGCACTTCGCTCGTGCCGTCAATTTGTCCGCCGCTGTTACAGTCCATCGATCTTTTTGGTTTCCATCAAAGTATCGTCCAAAGGTATCAAACCCATGGATAACTCATGGCCAATAACGGAACCAATAGCACCGAAGTTGTGGGCCCAGGAGGACGAGGCATCAAAGAAAGGTCTCTGAAAGATGCCAATAGGGAGCATCACCTGATTCTGAAAAGGCGCGTAGTGCGCGTTGGGAATCGATGCGGATAATCCCCAGTCGTTCTTATCCACGAGTTTGCCAACCTTTGCGATCGACTGGATAAAATTTGAGTGCTCAATCTTGTGGCGGTCTTCAGCATACGCGTTTGGCTGAATCGTAAAAGCAAACGATTCCATGTCCTCAGAGTGACCGATTAAGTGGGAGACCTTCCGCAGCTTCTTCAGACCATCAAGGCGAGTCAAGTCATCCAGCCAAGTTGCGGAATGGATGTTGATTGCCATGGCGTACTCAATCATTGCAACCATTTTTGTCGCCATCGCCTCGGTATTCGCAGCATCGATCTTGTCAGCAAAATACTTGCCCGTAGGTAGTAGATCAGTCACAGCAGTCACGCAACTTTTCCAGCGCGGTGGGGGTCGCTGAACACCATGCAGTGCCTTGCGATGGAACTGAAATGATGCATCGTTGAAGTCGGGAGACAAGAAGTCTGCGTTGGTGTTGAGCCACCGGTACGTGATGCATGTGCGGAGGTCCTCCAAATTGGCGTCACCAGCGACATACTTCTCCAGTTCATCAAAAAACGCCGCTTGCACGTTCACAATGGGGCTTGTTGGCGCCAGTAACGAATCACCGAGTGCGCCGGCGCCTTCAAGAAAGCTGCCCATCAACAACGGGTACGTGTTGATGGCATCTTCGACAGTGAGCTCGACGTATGGTCGCTTCTTCGGCGCGTCAGTCCAGGATTTGAACTGTGACTCAACGCGAACAACAGCTTCGGCGGCTTCCGCAGCTTTGTTCGGCGGAACACCAGTGAGTTCGAACAGAGTAGTGATGTACGTGACTAGTGGTTTCTCAAAACGTTGAAACGTCCCGTTGCCGTAAAATGCTGGATCGGGCAAGGTCAACTTGCCACTCGACATGAATAGCACGGACTTCGAAGAATTGAAGAAATCACTTCCCACCCGCAGGTTGCTGAAGAAGCCCATGCCCTGGCTGCTGAATTTTCCACACAGTGCCATGAGCTCACTTGGGGACGTGGCTTCTTTCACGCGCTTGAGATCTTCTTCAATCGGTGTAAAACCTAACTCGGTCAATGTTGCCGTGTCCATGCAGGACTTGAACAAGTCAGCATCTTGCACAGTGCTGAACAAATAGGCGATGGTCCTCTCTGTCCTCTGGCACATCCATCCACCGCACGCAAACTCGTAGAAGTCGTCACATGGGTCGACTTCCAAGTTCGTCAATTCCAACACGTTCGGCGGATACAATTCTGCCGCGATCGACTCATCGAAGACATCAGCGACAGTGGTTTGGAGGCCTAATGCCGCCACAGCTGACACTAGACCAAGACCAACGAGCACGCAGCGCTACTGTAGGTGGAGAAGACGAGGAGTGCTGCCTTGGTGGTCAAAGCTGGAATGAGATCTATCCTTTCGTGCAATCCACCGAAGAGCGTAGCTCCAGACTGAAGAGTACACGCATCTACCTCCAATGTCTCGGTGCCATTGCCAAGTGCGCAAACTTCGCTTCAATGTGGGACACTCGCGCTTGAATGCGCGTGCTGTACACAGGTGATCCGTCTTCTGGTCATCGCAAGTCGCCAGCCAAGGTGGTAGTATAGGGATCATCGGCGCTCGATTCGAGGCGGCCAGAGGTGGCGTTCGTCAGCGTGCCTTCTCTTGCACAGGCGAGTCGCAGTGACTTCGGTTGACGCAATTAGTCAGCACCAGTGCGACATGCATTTCCACATCCATTCCTCCGGACGGAAACAGTGACAGAGACGACTGCGCAGCCGCCGTTCGAACAGACAAGCCGTCTGCCCCCTGGGTCACCTCGAGCCGCGCGCTACGCTGCTGTGCAGTGGTCATGTTTGTGCCGTCATGCATTCATGTGAATGCTGACCAGACGGCGGGTTGCTGGGTGAAGGCACTAATGCCAATGGTGTGGCACCACTCGTGTCTCAAAGCGAGCTAGGATGTGCGGACCAATGCTAGAGTGAACAGACAGTTGACGAGAGTTACGTCAGGGCGGTGTGGAGCATACTCATACTCGGGAGCAGACGACACGCAGACTACAGACCATCGCCAACACTGGAAGTCAAACTGTGCGCTAGCAGCAACGTGTGGTGCATTGCCACGTACCACAAGCACTTAAGGCGATGAGCGGTGGGTGATCAAGCTGATCTGTTGCTCGCGCACGATGGTCGTACACTTGAACGTCAGACAAGACTGCGCGGCACATCGAAGTGGTCGATTCACGGTCTTGGGAAAAGACCTGGCGCTCGGAGCATCGTCATCAGACACCAGAGCGACAAGGATCAGATGCCATCGGTGCGACCCGCACGGCAATGTCGCCGATGTTGCGAGTCTACGACTGCAAGCACGCAACTCGAAGCCTCCGACTCTCGTGTCATCGCGCCTCTACTAGGTGCTGCCGCTTGTCCGATGGTGCATTAAGTGTAACCACAGCGACGGTCCACGACTTACGCGGAGCATCGGCGTCGCTATTCTAAACCGAAGTTGCACCCAATAACCCTATATCTCTGCAACCGTAGGTACTTTCCATCCATTGATGTGTGTCGTACTTTTGGGTAATAGGTCTTGCGAACAGAATTGTTTTGTAACGGGTGCAGGGGGACACCATAAAGATCTAACTCATCCTAGCGCCATTGCAGCATGATCTGACGGAAGAACGTGACGACGGACAGTACCGGCAATTAGCGCGTTGGCGTGTTTGACAGGAGAAGGCTATGAACATCATACCTTACCTGATGCCTGGTGCATGCTACACGACCTGGGTGATGCCAGGGGCATCTCGCGGATGTCAGCCTAGTCTTTACAGCAGGTCCAACGGGGATCGTGTTTGACGTCCGCCGAGACCACACTGTCCTCTTGTTCAAAGTTGCTACCTCATTTATGCCACCACAAAACAAACATACGAGATCCGAGTTCTATTACAGTGGCTCGCAAGCCAACACAATCAACTCCTCATGGCAAAGTCCTTGGGCACGTGCTTCTTCCACCGATTCAGTGCAAGCGCCTGTTTGGTCTCGTCTTTGACTACTTTGTGGGTATCACCAGCGTCTCCCAGTCTGGGAGCTGCCATACCAGGCGTTCTGGCGCAAGGTGAGGCACAACAGTGCGGATCGTGGCCAGCAGCTCCTGCGTGACGAGTTCGTTCCCTGCATCCGAGAAGTGCAAGCCATCGCAGAACAACGACGCAAAGCTTTGGTCGCTGCGTGCCGCTGCGTCTTGGACCACCTTCCGCATGTCAATGCCGGTGACACGCGCAGTTGACTGAAAACGCTGAGCAATCTCGAGGCATCGCGCGGCGTAGTCCTTGACGTGCGCGTCCGATCGATCCAGCAACGCACTGTCTGTCACCAGCGTCAGCCGCACTGCGTCGTCGACTGGAGGGGGCGTCAGCACGATCACGTGAGCGTTCGGCGCTGCCTCGAGCATCTTGGTGATGATCGACTCGATGTTACGCGCGTATTCGTCGAGTGGCACGTACTCTCCGGCATCAACGCCCGAAGGGAGGGCGGCATCGTTGGCACCGAACCACAGCGTGACCAGCACTGGTGACCACTTGGTCTTGAGCTCTTGCGAGATCACAGGCCACGCGACGTCGAGGAACCAGCTACGAGCACACACACACAGAGTTTCATAACAAGTTGCATGAAAAGACATCGTGAGAACGAGGCCATTACCGAGTGTTGTAGCCCGAGAGACCGCGGTTGACGAGATCGGCGGTTCGCACGTATTCATGCTGCAATCTGCAAACCCATCCTTGCTGCGCTGGATCTGCTGCGAATTCCGTGAGCGAGTCACCGAGCAACAGGAACGTGGGGCGTGGCCGTGGCGTTGATGTCATTGCTCTCGTTGCGGTCGTGGCTCTTGGATGCCATCTCCTCGCAACGGCTGTCAACTGCTTCCTTCCAATTAACATCTTCCAGTCACAGGAGTGAATGACCTGAGTGGTTATGGGAGACTGTAATACCGCGTGCGCTCAACGGGCTCTGCCTGCGCAATGGCGGGCTCTCTCACCTGGACACGAATGCTCGGGGCGGATGCAGGTGACGTTCTGGTCGCTTGCGAAAAACCACAGACTTGTGTCCGCGCAGTGTCGGCGTCGGATTGACTATGCCTCTGTGGAGAAAAAGCCGATTTCAAATACCAGTAAACAGGGAAGGATTCGCCTGGAAAGTCCCACTCCTGCTCAAAACCCTGTGGGCGAGGATCTCCGCGACCAAAGCAAATGAAACGATGTTGGGACGCAGCAATATTTCGTGGTGTGTAGGGCCCGAAATCCAGAGAGCGTCAGACGACTTGATTATGGCGGGCGTACTTGTTGTTCCATGCGGCGGTTCTTCGGCGCATAATCGCTGGGCGATGGCGGTGCGACTACCCGTGGGGCGCATTTGCTCAACGGAAGTCGTGTAAGGTATAGCGTTTATTGGTGCAGTGCGATGCTACAGTATCTGAAGTAATGGCATGGTTGTCGCAATGTGTTGATCTTTAGTTTTTGTGTTTGGTGACTTGGGTTGATCTGTGTTGTGAGCTTCTCTGGTCAGTGAGGGGGGAGCTTGGAGGCAATAACGTCGCGCTCACCATCAAATATCGCTCGCGCCTCCTTCGTTCACCCGAATGAGCCACCACTACGAGCGTCAGTCTTCCACTCATGGCAACCCCGCCCCACCCTAGCTTACCTGTTCATAGAGAGGTGTGTTGAGCACGCAACTTTCTCCAAGCTTCGCCTTTAGCCCGACCGAGCAACGGTAAACACCCCGTCGCCAATATACGACTGCCGCCGGTTCGGTTCCCGCCGCAACACTTTTCGTCGTCGTCGAGCGCGGTGAACAGGTTCATAACACTCGTGGATCTTTTTGGGGTGCCGTGTGGAGAGAAGTGCGCAGGCAGGCAGGCGGTGGCGCGGTGTTGCGGTCGTCGTGATGATGACCATGACTGCCGCCTCGTGGCGCGCTGGACAGCAACGCATTCGATCCCCATCGCCGACGACTCGCCTCACTGCACGCACATGATGGCCTTCATCGTGGCTGAAATCGCCGACAAGACGAGTATGGCTGGCGTCTGCAGCATTTCACGAGTTGGTAGTTCCCACAAAGAGACCAACCTTACCTCCACCACTGCGAGCTGCTGCTGCACTTGCCGGCAATGTTGTCGAAACTTTAAGTCCGCCGGAAGGCTTGCGGCTGCACAGGTTCCGAGCCAGCTGCTCACTGAGCAGCTGACAACGAGAAATTTCTTGGGGGGGCGAGCAGTGTTCGCGCACAGCAATGATTCACGGGCAACATCGTCACCAAGAGTCAATATTTCTATTTTTGCTGGGTCAACCGCGAGCCAACCAGGATTTTCTCCTTGTCGTGGTCGGCTCGCCAGCTCACCAGCTCGCTCGCCGCCAGCCGGCCAACACCCGGCAAGCCCTCACCGTCACGTCAACGAGCAGCGCGCAGCGAGCCGCCGTCTCGCGCCACACAGCATCGGCGCGTTCGTGTGCCACGCCACCCATTTGCTACGCTTGCTGCCACCAGCCAGCTGAAGATGTCGCCACCCAAACTCTACGTTGCGAAGAATGCCACTCAAGCCTTTCGCTTGGAAAAAGATTTCGACTTTGACGGAGGATTAGAGAAGTCGATGTTCAAGCCGACGGGAATGCACGCGAAACTCGGCAGATCAACCAGATTGCCGATTCTCTCTATCCCAGTCGACTTCGGAACGAACCGCTGATGCAATTCTACCACCGAGTTGACTATCACTCGTTGCCGTTGAAGCGAAAAGAAAGGGTCGGCGGCAAGAACGATATTAATTTCAAGCTGTATGTGGACGATAAACATCGCGCCGTCATCAAAAGGATCTTCGTGGCCGACGAGACCCAAGCGAAACTGGCGCTCAAATATTCTATGGATTATATCACCGATGCGAGTGGCCTGCGCCGTTATTTTTACGTTCATGTCAAGATTTGCTGCTCCGAAGATCAAAACCCCAAGTAGCCTGCCATGACTTCTCGTCAAGGTGCATGCAGCTCCGTGTTCCCGTGCCCACCGATGTGGCCGCGAAGGTCATCCTTTGTAATGTCAATGCCATATCTTTGCTGAATCGTTGCCGTATCTGAGTTGGACTGACACCAGTCCAATGCAGACACATCAAACACTTGCTGAGGGGGAACGGACGCCATTGCACATCATTGCGGGGCTTGGTCAACTCAAAACCGGTATGTGCACACAAGCAGAGACGATCATGCGACGTGCAGCGTCGAAGTCAAGTCAGCACGTAGAACACAGATGGGATGTGTACGGTTTCTCCCCCTACCGTTGTTGTGAACGGAATGCTCGTGTAGTGCTGTCGTAGCATCATTTCCGTGGCTTTGTGGATATTCTTGACTGCATATTTGTTATTCGACGGCCGTAACATAAGTTGCCGTGAGATTGGCTTTGGGACTTTGATGAACACTCAACCGCCTTACCCTTCAGATCACAGGTCGCAATTCAAACTGGTTTGCTGTGTCTGGACGGGTTAGCTTCGTTATTTTGTGGCTGATCTCGCCTCCTCGCTCACTTCTTACGGTAAACAATGGCACGCATCGCTGAATGATACCTGCAATGGCAAGAGTTGCTTGAAGCTTTATCCCGGACAGAAGAACCTGAGATATGCTGACTGTTGTCCTGCCATTCATCAGCACAGTTATCAGGCTTGCGAAGTCACACTCACTTCACTATCGGTACGACGCCGACACATTTCATCTTTGGTACTCGCGTCATTCTTTGGTCACGTCAATGCGGAATTGCTGAGCACTCCAGCTCGGACTACACCCACCGCCAAAATGATTAGTAGTGGTGCCAGCAGCAACGGTGATGTTGTCGCTGTTTAGCATCTGACGCCACTCACAGTAGGGGGCTTTGCTTGCCAACTAGGCGCACGTTGCGTAGGTTTCTCACTTCAATGATTGTGAGTTCCATGTGCTGGTATGGTATAGCGCCAGCCCACAGTGGTTGGGTTGTTCTTCAGCACGGGTTTGTCTACCAATGACGCTGGGACCACCAGTGGCTCCTCCACACTTCCACCGCTAGACTTGTAGTCAAGCTTGAAGCTAATGAAGCCGATGCGACTCTCGATCTCGCTTCGATGAGCCCAGATGTACTCGCCGGTCTCGCGAACGATACCGCACTCAAACTTGGAAATTTGAGACATCCCCGCAGTGGCTCGAACGTCGACAGCAGCAGATCAGGCCATGTTTGATGGCAACAACCCATTTCCGCCGACCGCACTGGTAGCTGGGTGCTTGATCATTTCCGCGTCAACCCGCTATTCTTGCACTTGCTCTCCGAGCTTGTTCAGATCCAGGCGCTTACTACGTATCGCGTCACCCACAATGCTGGAAACGTCTCGAGAAGCTTCTCCAGATTCAGCGCGTGCCATATAAGCTGCTCCCACATCACATCGCGATGCATAGCGTACGTTTCGATGGCGAGCGCTGCAACTGCACATTCCTCCTGGACGTTTACGTGCCTTTTGACGACTCGAGTGTGTGATATGCATTATCCATCGTGGGCTCGAAGCCCGTGCGGATGCGTGACACTGCAATCGATCATCTTCACGAAGGTTAAAGCCGTGCTCCACGAGAAGCAGCAGCAGGTCATGCCACTTGATTGCGTCCACGTCGTTCGCTCCCATATTGCTCGAAGCAGCAAGTGGTTTTCCTGGCATTGATGCGACCAGTGTGGGATTCCAACAGCTAACACCACCGGAAGTACAGCATCAATCAGTACCTGCTGTGTTGGTTTCTCGTTTTGTCCGACAGTAGTGGCCACCAAGTATTTCATCATGTCAGTAGTCAACGTCTGCTTCCGAGCAACAGTTGGGCGCAGCCGATTCCACGGCAAGCATCAGTAGTGTTTGCTGCCTCTGTATGAATTTCATTATTACAATACAATCAGCGCCGTACAACAACCCCATCTGCACCACGATCCTCACCGTATTTCGAGCATTCGTCATCGCTCCTTTGGCCAACAAATACTGGAGTACAGCTGCACTGTGTAGACAGGTGCGGTCATTCTGTGTAATGAACGCATGCACATTGTGTTGGTGTTGACTCAGGAAAGTCGCTTTCAAGTTCACAGCAGTGACCTCATTAGCGGCATTGTCATCAGCGCCAGCTGTGACAAGCAATCGGACCAACTCGAACGACTAGCAAGCGCACAGGAGAACGGGAACGCCGTCCTGACAAGCCAGCCATGCAGAGACATCAGGGGGTTGCACTGTCTATCTGACATCGTCACGCGGGTCAGTTGAAATACTAACCTCATCGCGAGTATTGCGTGGAACGTCTCGGATATTGCCTTGATTCATTGCGTCGACGAGCTCATCGTGAATATCGTGCGAGGCCACTGACTCAGCCCCCTCGCGCGCGCAGCATTTCGATCGCGGTGACAGCATCCATCTTTATTGCATGCCTTAGAGGCGTACAGCGATGCTACCTGCAGCATGTTGATTATCACTGTGATTGGCGCATTTGTCGAGAAGAAGATGGATCAACTCGATTGCATTGTGTGCAGCTGCATAGTGGAGAGTTGTCCTTCCATACTATCAAGAGCGCAGCGTGAAGTGGACTGCAGCGACATCATAGCAAGATGATTTTGACCAGTTTCCTACCTGGTCAACTGCTTGAACATCCGCACCTCTGCGAATCAACAGACTGGCGACGTCAATGGCCTCGTACTCAAGCAATCGTGCCTTCTCTTGTTTATCGGTCAAGACGGTGTCCCCTTTCACTGCCAAAACTACTGCGGTTCTTCCACGCTCGAGGAGGAAAGCAGAGGGGCACTGTCAGCTATTGGTCGGAGTCGCGCTATGGACTTGAGATGCGGTCAACCAGGGAATAATCGGCTCCACGTCAAGCACAAGCTCCGTGAACTTCAGGGCCCACTTGACCACTGCCTTCATCAATGGTGTCTTGCCACTCTATCAAGGTGAAGATCAATTTCAAGCGTCGATTAATCCATCTTGCTCGCCCCCCCCCCCCCCCCCCCCCCCCCCCCCCCCCCCCCCCCCCCCCCTTCCGCTATCGCTCTCTCTCTTCGTCTGTCTCTGTCTCTCTCACACACACCATGTTTTGATGATGAATGCTGCTGTGGTTGGTCACTTGAACTTCCGTCATTGAGACAGCAAAATGCAGCGGTGAGTCACCATCCTGAGCGATGAACATGACCAAATGTTAGTGCAACTGGATCTGCACCGCGCTGACTGTGTCATTCACCTCGTTGGCAACGTTGACATTTGCGCCGTATTCGATCAGTTTCTCGATCATCCACGCAGAGCTTCTGTCATAAAGACGCCCCTCTGTTCCAATCCATTCTTCAGCATGAATGTCCAACAATGCGATTCATAGAAGGCTAACACCACGCACCCGCTCCGTCGCATTGACGTCGACGCCCCCTTTAAACAGTGCCTGGATGCCTTTCGAGGAATCAGCACTGAGCAGCCATGACCGTCCCCACTATTCGAGCACGAAGAACAGGTAGGAGCACCATCGTGGCAATCGCCTTTCCTTGTCTCGAGCGTGGATCGACGCCCCGCATTGCAGCAGTCGCTCGACCTCACTGGCGCTGTCATTCTCCTCCACCGCCCTCACGAGCTCTGCATCATCCGCATTGCTCGCAGTTGCGTTTGCTGCTGCTTTGGCATCCAGGTCCTTTGGAACTGTCTGCACCAGTTGCAGTCGAACGGTCACAGACACACAGCACTAGGTATATTTACCAGCAGTTGCAACTACCGCCAACACGCACTCCGCCGACTGGTCTGGTCGAGTGCCTTTCACCACAAGATTACTCGGGCAAGTGATTGAGTCGCATTTTCATTCAGACACAGCAATCCTACCACATCAAAGCTAGCTATACCCACGCCGTAACTATGAGCGCTCACCGCGGATACGACGCGCCAACTGGATGTCCTTCGGCATGATCGTCACGCGCTTCGCGTGGATCGCACACAAGTTGGTGTCTTCAAACAGTCCCACCAAGTACGCCTCCGCTGCTTCCTGCAGCGCCAGTACGGCCGAGCCCTGGAAACGCAGATCCGTCTTGAAGTCCTGCGCGATCTCGCGCACCAGACGCTGGAACGGCAGCTTGCGGATGAGCAGCTCSRTCGAYTTCTGGTAGCGACGGATCTCACGCAGCGCGACRGTGCCTGGACGGTAGCGATGCGGCTTCTTGACACCGCCGGTGGCTGGTGCGCTCTTGCGTGCGGCTTTGGTGGCGAGCTGCTTGCGAGGAGCCTTGCCGCCGGTAGACTTGCGTGCTGTTTGCTTGGTACGGGCCATGGTTGCTGTGTTGTGGTTGTGTTGATGAGTTGCTGCYTGGTCGCTTGCTGAGAGCGAGGCAAGTTGTGGAATGGGTTCAGTTTGCGGATGCGTCGAGTGGCTGAGCTGTCGTTCCACCAATCAGAGACAAGTGAGCTGGATCTGGCCAATGGCAGCGCTGGATGCGATTCTGYCGACGACCTTTCGCGCCAAACCGTTGCCGCTGTCATGGCAATCCCTGCCGCAATGACGACACGGCCGTCTCATCTTGACCATGCGATAGCCACACATGGCGCGTGGATGCGGATCAGCCATGTGTGGCGAGTGGGTGCCCAAGGCCGGGAGAGTGCACATGAGAGCGCCACATGGAAGTGCCCTTGAGATTGCAGAAGAGTTGAGATCAATGGCGCGCTCGTTTGACTCACAATCCAATCGACCAGCAACGGGCCACTTGGGTTCATCCACTCAAGCAACTCGCACAGCAAGCTAGAAGCAACACCACCAACAACAACAGCAACAACAACAAGATGTCGGGACGTGGCAAAGGTGGCAAGGGACTCGGCAAGGGCGGCGCCAAGCGCCACCGAAAGGTGCTCCGTGACAACATCCAGGGCATCACCAAACCAGCCATTCGTCGTCTGGCTCGTCGTGGCGGTGTGAAGCGTATCAGCGGATTGATCTACGAGGAAACGCGTGGCGTGTTGAAGGTGTTTTTGGAAAACGTGATCCGTGACTCGGTGACCTACACGGAGCACGCGCGTCGCAAGACGGTGACAGCAATGGACGTGGTGTACGCGTTGAAGCGGCAAGGTCGCACGCTGTACGGCTTTGGAGGCTAGGTCGCCTTGGTTGTGTGCACAGTGTACATTAGCTGATATATATAAATATATTTACCAACTTCGAACTGCTGGTGTCTGCCATTGCGCGTGACTTGATTGGCCGTCAGAATGGGTCGCGACAAAGGTGGCCGAGCAGCAGGCGGTCGCGCCAACAAGAAGCACGGGCGCAAGGACAAGGTGCGTGCGATTGCGTCCATGCCATGCGCAAGACACTGCTGCGTCTGGCCAGCTAATCTCACGCTGTGGTGCGTTGGTTGTGATGATTCGTTGCAGAAGAAAGCTGGCGCTGACCACGCGGCCGCCACTGCGTCAGCGCACATCCGCGCCGTCAAGTCCCAGACCAATGCGCTGCTTGCACTCACGAACGCGTCGAATCCGAATCCGAAGAAGCTGGGGCCGTTCTCGGATCGCCAGCGTATCCTGGTGGTCGGCGATGGCGACTTCTCGTTCTCGTTGGCGCTGTCTGTGTACTTGAGTGGCCGCAACATCGTCGCGACGTGCTACGATTCCAAGCGCGAGCTGCAGGACAAGTACTCGCAGGCTCTGGTGAACGTTGACGCGCTTGAGACAGCTGGTGTACGTTGTTGGGGCCATGTGTCGCCTGTGTGTGAGATATTTGAGCTGACGTCGATGGTGTTGCGTTGCTGGAACACAGGCGAGCGTGCACTGGGGTGTGGACGCCACGGCACTGGAGAAGGAGAAATGGATCCACTTGGACGCGTACGCCGATGGCTTCCACGCCATTGTGTTCAACTTCCCACACTTGGGCGGCTCCACGGAGGAAGACATTGGGAAGAACCAGGAGCTGCTGCGCAATTTCTTTTACTCGTCACGCGCGTTCCTGCACAGCACACAGGGCCACGTCTACGTCTCACTTCGCAACACACTCTTCTACAACCGCTGGAAGATTCAGGAACAGGCCAAGCTCAGTGGCTTCAAGCTCAAGCGGTAAGCGATTCCGTTCTCTGCTAAGTGGGTGTGCTGCTTCTGGGGGTGGCAATGCTAATAACCGAGCTGTAGGGTGGAGCCGTTTGATTCCAGTCTGTACGCTGGCTACGAGCCTCAGCGCACTCACCCGGCAGCGTTCCGTGGTGAACCACCGTCCACGGACGGTGCCAACACGTTCGTGTTCACGATCGACCCGACGCTCACCGTCGAAGATCCACGCCACCAGGCCGTGAAAACATCCACAAAGCACAGCCAGAGCAACAAGCAGACAAAGGCTGTAGCCTCCACCAAAAAGGTCAGTACGGACACGTAGTTGCCAATGCGCTCACGCCCACCTAGGAGGTAGGTCATCCATTCTCACGCTACCAAATCCATCAAATGCACAGGAAGCCAAGCCAGCGGTAGCCCCAGTCATGGACTGCAAAGTGTGCCGTCTGTCGTTCCGCGACGCCAAGAAGTACAACGGCCACATCAATTCCTCCAAGCACGCCAAGAAGGTCAAGGCAGCGAAGAAACAGAAGTGAATGCATGTATTAGTAATACATTATCAGAGTCAAAACGATAACGGATTATCTTATATTCCGAGTGGACCACACCATCGAACATTGCCCTGCTTCCCCCGTCGTAATATTAATATCAAGATCGCTCGTCATGGCGCTGCTGCTGGGCTTGAAGCACGCGACGTCGCCACTCACTCGCATGACGACCCCAGCGACGCACAGCACGCGGGCCTTCGGCACCTTGTCTCCCTTGTTGTCGACCACCGACGTGCGCAAGCTGCGCCAGTCCACGGACGCGCCACTGCGCTTTGTCGATGCCTCCTGGTGACGCCATTGTCGTAGTTTGAGCACTTGAAGGTGCGTCCTCATTCGTGCCGTGGCGTTGCTGTGTGTGGTGCAGGTATCTGGACCAGAGCCGCAATGGCAAGCGCGAGTTCGCGCAGGAGCGCCTGCCGGGCGCCGTGTTCTTCGATATCGACGAAATCTCGGACAAGACGTCGAGCTACCCGCACATGCTGCCGACCGGTGAGCGCAGTTGGTTCTGGGTGTCTGACACTCGCGTGGGCGCTGCGTGGGAGTCTCACGATTCTGGATCTGTTGGTGTGTGCTGGGGGTGCAGCCGAGACGTTCAATCGCGCGATGAGCGAGCTGGGCATCAGCAAGAACGACCGCGTTGTTGTCTATGGCGGCAAGCATTGCTTCAGGTGCGAGGACATGACGCATATATGTGTCACAATGGATTAATGGGACGGTGGTGGTGATGATGATGATGATGGTGGTGGTGGTGGTGGTGGTGGATAGTGCTGCTCGATGCTGGTGGACGTTCAAGTACTTTGGTCACGACGACGTGCATATCCTGAATGGTACGACCGCTGTCTGACCTGGCTGTGACGATTCCATCGATGACGTGGGCAATCAGGCGGCATCAATAGCTGGAAGCACGAGCATGGCGAGATCGAGTCTGGTTCGCCGCGTGCGACTGCAAAGGCTACGTCGTACGCTGCGAAGCCGCAGCGGTCCCTGCTGGCGACGTGGGAAGAGGTAGGGAATGGCTTGTTGCAGCAAAGTCTGGGCGGTCTGTGGTGATGGTGGGTGCTGGAACGTTCATGCAGGTGCTGGACAAACTGGATAGCAACACGCAAATCATCGATGCGCGTGGCCCCGGCAGATTCTGCGCGAAAGAACCGGTGCGATGGGACCACGATTGGCTGCTGGGTTGGCATTGGCTCGCTGATAGGTTGGCATCCGGTAGGAACCTCGCCCGGGTGTTCGTGGCGGACACATGCCTGGATCGATCAACTTGCCCTTCAGCAAGCTCGTGTCGTCGGACGACTACTCGGTGTGTTGTTGTTGTGCGCTGCAATCTCCTGCTTGTGTCTCTCATTGGTTATCGGCTGCAGGTGTTTCGAAGCCTTGATGACATGAAGAAGGCATTTGACGAAGCAGGTTTGTTGGTCGGCATTCCATGCCTGTAGTCCTTTGGTGTCGTCGTCACAGGTGTGGAGGTGATGCGCAGGGATTAAGACCGATTCTGTGAGCCCGATTATCACCACGTAAGCGCAGCGTGGAGATTTGCGGCAAATCGAAGTGTTGTAACTTGATATCGTTTATGCAGCTGTGGATCTGGTGTTACGGCATCCGTGCTCACATTTGGTCTTCATCTCCTGGGCAAGCCACTCAACAAGTGCGTTTGTCTATGGCAATGGTGTGTGCTGCATGTTCGTGGCAGACTAAGTTCGGCGCTTGCATTCATGTGTCTAGAGCGCCAGTGTACGACGGAAGTTGGTCGGAGTGGGGTGCTCGAGAGGATCTACCGATCGAACCAAAGAACTGATGCTGAGACTAGGTGCAGTGGCTCGATTCAGAAGGACGTATGGTCGACTGCGCTCCATTACAACTTTACAAAGAGACTCTGTGAGTGACAAAACACGCAATACGAAATGTTCTACACAGCGAAGGTGTCTGTCTATGCTGGGGTCATGACAGGGCTGGAGAAGGCCAAGTCATCGTCCTTCTGGGCACCTCCTTCGTTCTTCTTCACCTTGCGCACAACGAAGACAGCAACCCCAACGGCAGCGCACAGCGCCGCGACAGCGCCAACGGTTCCGAGGATACCATTGCCGTCAGCGTCGCCGCTCGCAGCCAAGGACATTTGCTTTGGGGAATTTCCATTGGTTGGCGATGGCACTGGGCTCGAAGACGTTGGTGCTGGCGTCTCTCCCTTCGGAGTAGCCGTGACCGGTGCGGCAGACGTTGTTGGGCACGGAGTGGTGCTGCTGGGTGCAGGCGACGACGATGGTCCTGGCGTTGGCTGCTTCGGCGCAGTGGTCGCAGGCTTCGGCGCAGTGGTCGCGGGCGTTGGTGCAGTGGTCGCAGGCTTGGGCGTCGACGTCGGCTTCTCCCATCCAGGAATCACCGGGCATGGCGTTGGAGTTGGCAATGGCTTCTCCCATCCAGGAATGACAGGGCAAGGAGTCGGCGTAGGGGTTGGCTTCTCCCATCCAGGGATCACTGGGCAAGGCGTTGGCGTTGTTGGCGTGCTTGGCGCAGGAGTTGGCTTCTCCCATCCAGGAATCACCGGGCACGGCGTTGGTGTCGAAGG
>NSDO01000085.1:204412-227199 GCA_002286825.1 Lagenidium giganteum | reverse complement strand
TCAGTGCAGGCACCCTTCGAAGGCACTGACGGCGCAGGCGTCGGCTTCTCCCATCCAGGAATCACCGGGCAAGGCGTCGGCGTCGTTGGCGTGCTAGGAGCAGGCGTTGGCTTTTCCCAACCAGGAATCACCGGGCACGGCGTTGGCGTCGTTGGTTTCCCGGTCGTTGGAGCCGGGGTCGAAGGCGTGGATGGCGTCGACGATGGCTTTGCTGTTGTTGGCACTGGCGCAGGCGTTGACGATGGCTGGGCCGTCGTTGGCGCTGGCGTCGTGCTTGGCTTTGCCGTTGTTGGCGCAGGAGCCTGTGTCGTTGGCACTGGAGCTTGCGTCGTTGGTACTGGGGCCTGCGTCGTTGGCACTGGAGCCTGTGTCGTTGGCAGTGGTGTGTACGGCGACTGTTGCTCAGCGCCACCAGCATAGGCCATGCTGGCGCTGATGGCACTGATGGCCAGTGTGTGTGCGAGGAGAGAAGCAAGCTTCATGGATGGTTTGAGGTCGGGGGGGATGCAAACAAGCTGTCGTCGACAGCGCAAATCGATCACTGGTGCCACCCCAACGAGGGGTGCGTGAAGGAGCTGGGCGAGTGACTCAGCCAGGCCGAAGAAGTGGGCAATCCCAGATGGCGCAGCATCTGCACCATGACGCCACTTTACGATTTCGTGGTGAACGAAGGGCAACCATCGAGCCGTGGGCCGCACTGGCGGAGAAGCAAAGCACACGCATAGCACCAGCTGGTTCTGCGAGGCTTGACATCCGTCATGAATGTCTGGCCCAGCAAGAGCTGTGCCAATCACACGGGATGAGAATCGGATCCACACATTGAAGTGTCAGGTTGATAATCGCACCATCTGGTTGTCCGGCACACAAAGGCGGAATACAAGTGAGGCTGGGACGCAGTCGCCAGGTGCCACAGCGCACGCACGACAAGGCTGACCAGCCGAGTGCGTGGCTGTGGATTCACTGCAGTTCAACGTGCACCAAATCTGTTTGCTGCTGGCTGGTGTTGTGTGTGGGTCGGATGCATGCCGCCATTGATTCAACCATTGGGCCTTGTGTGTCCCATCGGGTTGTTGATTGTTCACCAGCACTTGGTAGAGGATGAAAAGTGGCGCCAGCGCGTGCGAAGCCACAAGAGGACTTCTCTATAGACATCGCAGTGGCTTTGGCTATGCTAGAGTTGCTCATCATCGATTTGAGGAGCATTTTGATGCCCTGCGTTGGCAAAGCGCTGCTTGTTGGCATCGTCAGTGACCGCAGAAAGCAGGAGCTGCCCATAAAAAGCGCGCATGTTCCGCGCTGCCACGGACATGGCATCGCTGCGTCTCTCTTCCAAAGACAGATTAATCGTCACGTTCTCCACTACCTCATGGTGCAACTGCATTTTTTCAGGTGATCGGTGTCCTCCCACATGATCGAACAATCCAGCACACCCACCGCAGCCTTTGGCAACGTCAATATCGCGATCAAAGACGGCAGTGCCATGCTCGTCTTTGCGGCGTTGTCCTTGCCAAGTTGTCGGCTGTTGAGCCCGACAACAAAACAATGTATTGATCCGTTCCTGCTCCCATCAGCGCTTCCGGTTCCATTCTACATCGCAGAGGCCGCCTGCGACACGAAGAGACGAGCAGCAGGGAGCTCAAACAACGCCGAAAGAGATCGCACTCGGCATAAGCGAAAGCGCGCAATCCAACTGACGCTTTTGATCTAGAGACGAGATTCGAGGCAGCCAAGCCTGGCACGACCCCCGACGAGCTGTGCCAATGGGCCAAGCAAGAGTTTGCCCTGGCCAAGCGGACCAGCTGATCAAGCTCAAGGCCGCGCGCGTTCTCAGTGCGCTGGGGTAGGCAGGCGAGCTGAGCCTGAGCTACGGGTGGCTTGGACAGTTCACGGCATCCGACTTTCAAAACGTGCGTCCAAGGCGATGCAAGTGCTGTTGACGCGTTCATCACACGAAGACATGTTTGCGCGCCGTCACCAGGCAGACCACACGTGACGACGACGTTGTCGGATCTGTCGCTCGCCACACAGCGCAAGCATGGCCCGACGACAGCACAACAATGATAAATAGTGCCAGCACGATCATATTTACGGTCAGGCAGCATCACCAAACGGATGCGAGTTTCTCGCAAGAGCATGCGAGCAATTCATCGTGCGCGATTTATTTATCGACGGATGCGAACAAAACCAACACCCGTTGGTCGAGTTTCGCGTTCGTTAACACAATCATTCATTTGTCACGGCGCCATCAACATTCCTGCAATGTTTTCGAACAACGGTGATGTTTACGGAGCGCGCGCTGTCATTGGCTCAGTGGGGCGTTCCACAAAGGGGCATCCCAACCCAACGGCCGAGGTCGGACGCCACCGGCGACCGAGGCACAGGCGTGGCTGTGGCTGTGGCTGCGTCGACGCACCTTTCCACTTCGCCAAGAGAACGCCATGGAAGGCTCGGTCACGCGCGTGCAGCGCCTGCAGCACGTACGTGGCCATGGGACCTCTTTCAGCCAGACTTGTGTTACAGAGTGATGAGTGAGGATGGTTTTGATGAATGCCGCTGATGGTGATGCTGATTGACGGACCAGGCCATCGCACACACGTCGGACGGATACTTCCACTTGCGCACTGTGCTGTGAGTCCGCTTGGATGCTGCAGGTTGCGTGTGGATCAACAACTGACGTGGCGGGTTGTGACGTGGTTGCAGCATCCTCGGGCTTGCCAATGCGGCGGATGCCATCGAGATCCTGGCCATCGGCTACATCCTCGCGGTGTACGAAGACAAGGAAGGCTCGCTTACGCGTGCACAGCAGAGTACGTCTGATGACGGGAAATGATGGATCGTGTGGTTCAGTTCAGATGCTCGTGTCGTGAGGAGGAGGACGTTGACGATTTCGTTGTGCCAGGCGTGTTGGCGGCCGCGATCTTCGCGGGCATGTTTGTCGGAGGCTTGTTCTTTGGCTTTCTGAGTGATGCCGTGGGCCGACGCAAGAGCTTGCTGCACTCGTTGCTCATCAACGCAGTGTTTGCGCTCTTGTCGTCGTTTTCGCCCAATATCTACGTGCTGATCGGCTGCCGTACGTTGGCTGGCGTTGGTGAGCACGAGCTTGGCGCGGACGGATTGAGTGCCAATGTGTTGTCCTCTGACCGACGTGTGGACGATGTGTTAGGCATTGGTGGCACCATCCCCGCGATGTTCACGCTGTGCTCGGAGCATGTGCCTGTGCACCGTCGTGGCTTCTACGTGACGATCGTGGCGTCGTACTGGATGGTGGTGCGTTGAGCCTCGTGGCTATGGCGACGTGTCCGTCTCCAGGTGCGCTGTTTTGCTGACGTCAATGCTGCTCTCTATCCTTGTGTGTGGGCGCTTGCAGGGCTCTGTGTTCACGGCTGCGCTGGCGTGGTTCATGCTCGGCAGTAGTGATCCATCTGCCAACTACTCGTGGCGCACGTTCGCTGCGATCGTGTCATTGCCGGCCTTCGTCTGCTGGGTCCTCACGTATCGATTCGTGCCTGAGAGCGCCCAGTACTTCGCTCGTCGTCGTCAGTTCTCGGATGCTGAAGACGTTGTCAACCACATCCGCTTCACCAACGGCAGCAGCACGGATAGTGACGCCGACCGTCTGCTGTCACCTCATGCGCAGAGCTGCAAGCCTAGTCCAGTGGATTTGGCACCGTGCGAGCCCGATCGAAGCGTGGCCGAGTCACTGCAGCTTCTATTCGACCCGATGCTGCGCGCGACCACGGTGTCGTTGCTGTTGTCGTGGTTCTGCCTCAGCTTTGGGTCGTACGGCCTCGCCACGTGGATCACTGTGCTGTTCAAGCGCATCAACCTGTCGGATCCGTTTGCCAACGCATTCATCTACGCTGCTGCCAATCTCCCAGGCAATCTGCTCAGGTTTGGAGTGGCCATCGTTTTGTGTCTTGTAATGGCGTTCTCGGTACTGACTGTGAGGATGCCTGTGTGATCAGTGCTTTCCTAATGGACCGAGTAGGTGGCCGTGCCATCCTGCTTGGGTCGATGATGCTGTCAGCGATCTGTGCAGCCGGCTTTGCTGCCGTCAGCAGCTCGACGTCTACGTCGGTCTGGCCAGCCGTCGGCATTGTCTTGCTCTCCAGTGGCTTCAACGCCTTCAGCACGTCTGGTTGGAACGCGATCGACCTCATGTCGGCCGAATCGTACCCGACAGACCTGCGAACTACCGGCATGGGCTTCCTCGCTGCCAGTGGCCGTGCTGGCTCCGTCGTGGCGCAGTTCGTCAATGGCTACTTGGTTGGCCCACCAGTGCACGTCACCCTGCTGTTGGCCATCACGGCGTCCATGATGTTGCTCGGCAGCATCAGTGCGTTCTTCGTCCGTGACTACCGCGGCCGAGCCATGCCCAACTCCGTGAACGAAATGCGCCGCGAGGCCGCCGAAAAGCGCAGCAAGAAGGCGTCGACCTCTTCGTACGGCACTGTCCAGTTGCCCGCCTGAACGGAAGAGCACCAACGCATCCACATGGCGTTGCAGCGCGTGCGTTCAGGTCCGCCATTTGCCACTAGCGCCAACAATATTCGCTATCTTAATATATTTGTTCGATGCGGGGGAGCAGTGACGGTTCGCTTGCAACGAATCGTCGACGATGGAGGACGGCCACGATGCGATGGCCAGTTGCGACCGTGATGACGCTCAGGATCATGACAAGCTGCTGCCCATGGCGCCCGTGAGCGACGGGTTCTTCCAGCTGCGAACGGCGCTGTGAGTGCCATTTCATCTGAACCTGTGACGGCGTTGCCCGAGACGCACTAGAGCGCTCACTGCCTGACGTCTCGCAGCATCCTCGGACTGGCCAATGCCGCCGACGGAGTCGAGATCCTGGCCATTGGCTACATCCTCGCGGTGTACGACGACGAGGTTACTCGCACTGCACCAAGTAAGCATCGTCGACGCGTTTGTGGTCTCGCATTGCTTGAAAATGTGGAGCAATGTTGCTGCGCCGACTAGGTCTGCTCGCGGCTTCCATCTTCGTCGGCATGATCATCGGCGGGCTCGTGTTTGGGCCATTGGGCGACACGATCGGACGGCGCAGAAGCTTATTGCTGACGCTGCTGGTCAATGGCGGCTTTGCGCTGGCGTCCGCTGTCGCTCCGAATGTCTACGTTGTCATCGCTTGCCGAGCTGGCGCTGGACTCGGTACAACCCGCGCTTCACAAGTCATCTATTGTGTCGCTGACTACTGATGATCGCACTGCACGCATTGGTGGCACGATCCCGACCATCTTCACGCTCTGTGCCGAGCACGCGTCCGTGCATCGTCGAGGCTTCCTCGTGGCCATCGTGGCGTCCTTCTGGATGGTGGTGCGTATCATGCTCATGCGTTTGCTCCATTTGTCAGCATCTGTTTGCTCAAAAGAACTGACACCATCGATTCCCAGGGCTCCGTGTTCACTGCAGCGGCAGCATGGCTTATGCTGGGGCGTGAAGATCCATCGACACGTTTCTCATGGCGCTCCTTCTGTGTTGTCGTGGCTCTTCCATCTTTCGCCTGCTGGCTCTGCACGTACCTGTTTGTCCCTGAAAGCGCCTGCTTCCACGTACGCCGTGGGGAGCGCACGCAGGCTGACGCGGTGCAGCGCTACATCCAACGCGTAGACGATCGTGGGCCGTTTTGCTGGTGGGAACATGTGCCTTCGTCAAGTGTGGGGAATCCCGCCGACCCAAGGCAACCACCAGCACGATCGTCATCACCGTCACCGCTCCTGAGCGACACACTGCGCTCGCTGTGCCGTCCACCACTACGCAACACAACGTTGGCTCTGTTTGTTGCGTCCTTCTGCCTCAGTTTTGGTTCGTATGGGCTCTCGACATGGATCACGGTGCTGTTCAAGGGCATCAACCTCGCCAATCCGTTCGCCAACGCCTTCATTTATGCTGCCGCTAGCCTGCCTGGCAGCATCATCAGGTACATCAATCAAATAGCGCTAATCCTCTGACCCACCACCTCACGCAACGTCTGTGTGTCTCGGCAGCGCGCTGTACATGGATCGCGTCGGTGGTCGCGTGCTGCTGGCGTTGTCACTGGCACTGGCAGCCGGCTGTGCCGCCGGATTCGCGTGCGTGAGCTCGTCGCCTTCGCCGGTTGCGATTGTGCTCTTGGCTAGTGGCTTCAACACGTGTAGCATGGCCGCGTGGAATGGAATCGACCTGTTGTCGGCAGAGGCGTTCCCGACGCGCATGCGAGCGACCGCCATGGGCGTGCTAGCCATGGGTGGTCGCTCGGGTTCAGTGCTCACGCAGTTTGTCAATGGCTTTCTCGTGGGGCCACCTGCGCACATCGCGTTGCTCTTGTCCATCACGGCCACCACGATGCTAGTCGGCGCAGCTAGCGCTGCCGCGATGCGGGATCGACACGGGCGAGAGCTGGCGGGTTCGATCGACGAGTACACCGATGAAGACACCGAAGCCGAGATCATGTCCTACGGCACGGTGCAGGCAACTGCCTGACGGAGCTAGGAAAAACGAATGCATATAGTAAAGAAGAATCAGCCATCGGTATCCCTGAGAAACATCATGGATTGAAATTTGAGAGGTCGAGTTGCCAGACGGTGGGTTTGTTGGCTCTGCGCTCTTGAACGTTAGTTGCGTTGGCTTTGGCGGCCATGGCACTCTGTGGAGTGTTGGCGTTGTTTGTTTGTGCTTCGCTGTCTCGGACGGTCGCTATCGGAGCTGGTTCGGCTTCGGCCACTTTCAAAGAATGGTCACGAGCTGCGTCTTCTCTGCTTCCACGTGCTTCTGACGCACGTTGTGATGCCTGGTCGATGGCTCGCGCTTTGCTGCCGGTGCGTGTTGTCCACGTCGCGGGCGAAGAAGCGTGCGAAGCTACGGACGAAGATGACAAGCAAGATCGCGACGACCGAGAGGAAAGACCTGCAGCTCACGCGTAAGGCGACCTCACGTTCGAGTTGTGCATAACACGCAGATACTCACCATCTGATCGACGCGATGACATATCCACATGACTGGACGGCTCCGATGGCAATGGACCTCGCAGGTCCGCGAGACGCATCCATCGCCGATCGCTATCTTGGTGCTGATGTGGAGGATCCATCCAATCCACACTGGAACACTGCGATCGGCTCTTTGCTGTCTCAACATGAGGCTGAGCTTGAACTGGTGGTGCGTTTGTTGCGTCGGACAGCGCGTGTTTACCGTGATCGAGGTTGTGTTGCTCGATCGATTCCATCGCTTGGTCCGTCATCACGCCGACGCTCACGTGCGGTCGCGCAGCGTTCATCTGCGCTGATGCCCGTTGATCCGTTCTAGCCACGCTCCTGCGTTGAGGCACGCGTGGAGAGTCGAACGAAGCAAAAGACACGGACGTTGGGGAGCCGATAGCAGCGCTCTTTGCGACTTGCTGGTACCGCGGGGCAGCGGTTCGCTTGTACTTTTTGAATCCCTCTCTCCGTCGCACCAGCAGAGCTTGATACTGCGCAAATGGAAACTTGGACGGCTGCTGCTGAGGCTGACCATGCTGACTCCACGACGACATGGCGCTTGCATCGGACCGATCGTCGCTGCCCTCGGACGTGTCGTCCTGAGGCGCGCGCCTCTTTTGCTCGTAGCGTTCATGTTTCGAGCGCGTGCGCCGTTGCGCTGTCACCAACGGCTCGTGCTTGTCGATCGCTGCGCGCAAGATAATGGACATCTCATCAATGGAGAAAGGCATGTCCTCCACGTGCTCGGAGTCGACTTGGTTCCCGAGGTCATCATCCACCTCTGTTGTGAAAAACTTGTCGAGCTCGGCCAACACACGACTGGCGATAGCGCACACATCGCTGTCGCTGCTGCGCTCCAGCGTTCGCGCTAGTCTTTCCTGCATCGCCACGTCGTTGCCATCAGCATGTCGCCCATGTCGCCTCATTGCTCCCCACTTGCTAGACTCGAAAGGTCGCGTCCTTTCGAGATCATCCTCGCGTGCTGCACCATGGCCACCGCCAAGGCCAACGCGCTGCGTCACATGAACATCGAGATCGGGTGGGCTCCAACATGCAATGCGTGGATTGAGTCGATGATTAAGTTACGAGAACACGTACGTGCGAACGAAGACGCGCTCACACGTCGCTGCGCGTCAAGTGGGAGACGCCCGGCCGCCGTGTCCTTCACGGCAGCACGCGGCCGGCCAGCACGTTGACGAGGTTCTTGTCTTCATGCTCGGGGATAAATACGGACGTCGGGTGGCTGCCCGACCACTGGGGGATGACGTAGTCGTCGCCCAGGAGATACTGCATCGTGCGCTCGAGCACGACGTCGCACTTCTCGTACAGGCGCACACCCGTCGTCTCGGCGCGCTTGTCCAGCTTTGCTGTCGTGGGCTGCAGGTTGACAATGACCAACGATCCAGCGTACTCGCCGGCCATTTCGGAGAACGGCTCCACACGGAGAGACGTGCCTAGCACGAGCGCAACGTCGGCGGCTTCGCATTCGTCAATGGCGTGGTCAATGTCGTCCAAGGGTTCGTCAAAGCCGATGACGTGTCGCTTCAGGCGCCCGTTGCCGTGCCGTGTGCGTCCGCGCAGTCGCTGCTCCATCGGTCGCTGAGTGCTCTTGCACGCTGGGTCGTCGCACAGCCCTGTCCAGGGGAAGTCGTGCGTGTAGACCTTCTCGCACGTCTCGCAGCGGGCGTGCGTCGCGTTGCCATGCACTTCGGTGAGCGCGCTGGCCGGCAACCCGCTCTTGCGATGCAGGTTGTCCACGTTCTGCGACACCACGTGCTTGAGGAAGCCCATGCGATGCAGTTCAAACAGCGCCATGTGCGTCGTGGACGGCACAAGCTGGTGGAAATCCGGCACAACGATGGCGCCGGCGGCTGCATCCGGGCTGTCCGCCGTGCGCCGCTTCTTCTTCCCCACGCTGTGCTTTGTGCGGATGCCGTGCTCGCCGCGATAGTCCGGGATCCCGACCGACGTGCTGATCCCCGCGCCCGTGAACGCCACCAGGTGCTGCGAGCCTCGGATCAGCTCCGCCAGCCGACGACACTTGCGATCGAACTTGCTCTCCTCGCTGCCATTCTCATGCAGCTGCTGCTGCATCGACACAGCAGCAGCAGCGTCGGTCGCTGACGTCGCCGTCGCCGTCGAGTCGTGGATGCTCGGTTCGGCGGCGTCCATGCCGCAGCCCGTGGCGCCGCTGTCTCCCCGCGCCATTGCCAGCGCGTGGTCGTGCTCCTCGTCGTTGTTGTCGTGGACGTCGCTGTTGCTGCCAGCTCGACACCGCTTGGCCACCATCCGCATGCCCGTCCGTCGAGTGCCGTCACCTGCGGCGGGCGCCCGTGGTCGTCCGTGTCAGTCACTCAGTCAGTCGCCAGTCGCTTTTCCACGGTTCCAGGCGTCCTCCACGTCGTGTTTCGCGACGGCTCCTAGCAACTGCACCGTGCTTTGTCACACCAGGTTTCCCGCATCCCGCTGATTGGCCAATCGGGATCGTCCCACGCGCTTGACGCGCGAGAATCCGTACCGACCTGCCGTACCAGAGTGGTACCGGTATCTGCCCAATTTACAATAATAAATATATTGGTCAACCGAATCCAATATTTATTGCGCTGGGATGGTGCACGCCAGCACCCAGTGCAACGCAACCGGGCGCGCCCAAGGCATCAATCATCCCGTGCAGCACGTTGATTGCGCAGCTGATGTGGCTTGTCAGGGACCTGTGGCCATGCTCGCACCCGCCATCAAGATCGCCGGAACAGCCGCGCCCGCACCTTGCGTTCTTGCGCACGCCGCGTTCTTCGGCCGCTTGCGCTTCAGCCGATGCCGCTTGAGGCTGCACTTGCACTGCCACTGCTGGCTCAGCTGCCTGCCAAGTGGAACAACACACACAGGACAAAACCGGGCGCAGAAGGCAGCGAAACACCTTGTTTGACAACGAGGTTTTTCGGCACGTCAGCACCTGAATGGCGCCATGGCGACACCGGATGGTACCTGGTTGCGTCACACGGCCAGCACCCCCCCCCCTCCTCAATGTCGTGAGCGGATCGGCCGTCAGCGCGCCATTTCCATTCTCACCTTCAAGCACTCAGCGGACACACAGACAGCCACAGACACGGACAGACGCGATGGTGGAAGGCCAAGTATTCGACGTGATCCCGCGCGTGGCGAACGATGCGCACATCCAGGGCTTGGAGCAGTACAAGGCGCTGTACCAGCGGTCGATTGAGGACCCGGCGGGCTTCTGGGGCGACCTGGCGCGCCAGAACTTGCACTGGTTCCGTGAGTTTGACACCGTCATGTCGGGCGAGCTGGTCAAGGGCGACATTGCGTGGTTCCTCAATGGCAAGACCAACGTGAGCGTCAACTGCATTGACCGCCACTTGGCGGCGCGCGGCGACAAGGTGGCGATCATCTGGGAAGCCGATGAGCTCGGCGAAGGCAAGCAGATCACGTACAAGCAGCTGCTCGAAGAGACGTCGCGCATTGCCAATGTGATGAAGGCGGCCGGTGTGCGCCGCGGCGACACCGTGGCCATCTACATGCCCATGATCCCCGAGCTGGCGTACACGATGCTGGCGTGCACGCGCATTGGCGCCATCCACAGGTGAGTCCAACGGGGATGGCTGCATGGGGCCATCTGGCTGATGGCGCATTGGTGCGCAGCGTTGTGTTTGCAGGATTTTCGTCGGAATCGCTCAGAGATCGGATTATCGATGCGCGCTGCCAGGTTGGTGATGGCGTTGTTGCGCTGGCGATGCAATTGCAATGTTGCAGGAGCCTAACGTTGTCGTGTGCTTGTCGTGTGTTGGTTGCAGTGGGTGTTTACGAGCGATGAAGGCAAGCGCGGTGGCCGCACATTGCCCCTGAAGGAGATCGTGGACCACGCGCTCCATGGCGTCAACTTTGTGCGCAAGGTGTTCGTGTTCAAGCGCACGGGCAGCCTCAAGGTCAAGTACGACCCGAGCATCGACGTCGACATGTCGGTGGAAGTGCTCAAGCATCGTCCCTACTGCCCCGCTGAGTGGATGGACAGCGAAGACTTGCTGTTCATCTTGTACACGTCCGGATCCACAGGTACACCAAAGGGCGTGGCGCACACCACTGCTGGTTACTTGCTCTACGCCATGATGACGGCCAAGTACGTCTTCGACATCCACGACGATGACATCTACGCGTGCGTGGCCGACTGCGGATGGATCACGGGCCACAGCTACATCATCTATGGCCCGCTCGCCAACGGTGCCACCACTGTCATGTTCGAATCCACGCCGTTGTACCCCGACTGCGGCCGCTACTGGGACCTGGTGCAGCGCCACAAGGTGACCAAGTTCTACACCGCGCCGACTGCGATCCGTGCGTTGATGGCCCACGGCGACGAGAAGGTGCGCGCGTACGACCGATCGAGTCTCAAGATTCTCGGTAGCGTTGGCGAGCCTATCAACCCGGAAGCGTGGAAGTGGTATTACGAAGTCGTTGGTGACAAGCAGTGCTACATCGCCGACACGTACTGGCAGACCGAGACTGGCGGACATATCGGTACGGGCTTGCCTGGCGTGACGCCAATGAAGCCTGGATCGTGCACATTGCCGTTCTTCGGTATTGACTTTGTCATCACGGATGAGAAGGGCGTGCCAAAGGAAGGCAACGATGTTGAAGGCGAATTGTGCATCAAGCGACCATGGCCAGGCATGGCACGAACTGTGTACGGCGACCACAACCGCTACCTCAGCGTCTACATGACGTCGCACAAGGGACTCTATTTCACCGGTGACGGCTGCAGACGCGACAAGGACGGCTATTACTTTATCACGGGTCGTATTGACGGTGAGGGTTTGGTTGGCGATTGAGGTGATCAACCTGGATCTAACGATGATGGCGACGTGGTGGTAGATGTGCTGTCCACGTCGGGACACAGAATCGGCACTGCTGAAGTGGAGAGCGCTCTCGTTGCACACAACGTCGTCGCTGAAGCGGCCGTCGTCGGGTACGCCATTGCCGACACTCGTAAAGCTTGGTTTGAGCGTGTGCAAACTGAATTTCGCTTCGTCTTGTCCCAGTATTCCACACAGAATCAAGGGAGAAGGTATCTGCTGCTTCGTGACGCTCATCAACGCGGCCAAGCCGTCACCAGAAGTCGCCAACGAGCTCATTCATCAAGTGCGAACGATCATCGGCGCGTTTGCAAGCCCAGATGTGATGGTGTTTGCTCCAGGTCTGCCAAAGGTGCGAGTCGATATTGACGTGCCGACCAACGTTGTGACACACTGGCATGCCTTGCTTTGATCGCAGACACGAAGCGGCAAGATCATGCAGCGTGTACTTCGAAAGATCGGTGCAGGCGAGGAAGGTCAGCTGGGCGATGTGTCGACACTAGCAGACCCAAGCGTTGTGCCTATCCTGATCGCCAACATGAAGGAAGCGCTTGTAGGCAAGAACTTTTGAGTCGTCAACTGGTCGTAATCAAATCGTGAGAGTGATGCGTTCGTCTTAGACCTTGGTGCACGTGTTGTTGGATTTGACGCAACCCGATGCCAGTCGCGTGCAGGATAGCGCACACTTGATCACCACGTGAGGCGCTGCAGGATGGGTGACGGCGTGCACCAACTGAAGCCGAAACAGCAGCAGTCAGCGATAGTCATACCCAACACGTTCATCGCTTCCAGCCACTGCCAGTGGCAGGAATTGGCTCCGCTTGGTCGCGATGCGCAATCTTTGCTCGACTAGTGAATCAGCGTATCCATCGGCAATCTCCAGACCGTACGACACTCCCCCAACGCTTGAAGACGTGCCATCTTCGTCAGACTTGTCCGCACGCCGGATCACGTGTTTCACAGAGTCCGTCGCGACGTGGTCATGTCTGTGATCAATACGTAGTGACAACAGCACTTGTGCCATTGTCTCGTTTGGCTTGTCGCAGCATGGGAGTTCCAGTATGGTCGGAGGGCGCTCACCTGGCGAGCGATCAGTGCCAAGGAGCTGATGGCTGATGCGTCTGTCCCAATGGCAACGTGATGTCAATACTACCTGGCCGCGTGGTCAAGGATGTTGCTGTGGAGATCAACTGTGCGCGCTGGTCGTCACACGACCTGCTGCGGTAGATTTCGATCAGTTTTGCGACAGACTCGAGTGCAACTCGTTGGTGGACTCGATCGCTTCCTCTGTGCTGCTGAAGGCGAGGCTGTGGCTGTTTCCGTGGCGAACCGATCCACACACGCGATATGATTAGAAGCTCATTTTCGTATTGCAACTGCTTCTGAAGCACTACGTCGCAGCTGGACCATGCAACTCGCTGTAGCTTCTATCTCGGATTGCAAACCTGCCAGTGGCTGTCTTGTCCCCTCTCCACATGATGATCCTTGCAAACCAAGTTACAGTCCATTACCACATGCCTTCCAGCAAAGACGTCTTCGGTATATGATCAGCCAGCGCAAATAGATATTGGCGACACCACATCACGACTCAGCAAGGTCCAGGGCGCCAGCAATCTGCGTGGCACTGTCAGCTGAGGCCTCGAGGCCTGAGGGACAGCCAGTGCGAGTTGCAATGAGGCCCTGGGCTCAAAATGCAGACCCAGTTCACTGTGTGGACTCGCAGGACGAACTGGTTTTGGATTGCGCATGTGGTGGCCCACGTGCCTCCATCCTCATCATGGTGGCGATGGTGACGTTGGGCGTCCGGATTCATGCGAACGACGTGGCCATCGTCGGTCGCCACATGCGCTAACAGCTGGATAGAGCTCGTCGTCGCCGTTGGACACCATTGCAACGCATCTCGATGGGCGTGACCACCAATCGCCCCATTGACACCATGTGACCGATGCCAAACGCTGCCTAAGCACCTGGTTGTTTTGAGGTCAGAAGGCAGTTCGTGACAAGCACGTGCTTGTGGGAATGCGCGATCTTCTGGGAACAGATGTCGTCTTGCGGTGTGGCCAGATGAAACGGAAGGTGGCAACGTCCGAAGAGCGAGGCGGTGCAGGGAGCAGTGCTCAACCCAACCCAACTCAACCCAGCTGCACAGATGCAACTCACAGCCATCAACGGCGCAGGGCACGAGGATATGTGCACTCATCGAGCACAAATGCATATGTGTGCTCGTCGGGTGGCAATGGCCTCATGGAGAACATCACGACTCAAAGCACTTGTGTGCTCCAGATGGATGAAAAAAAAAATTGTTCATCAGATCGCAGTCGTCTTCAACGTCGTCCTTCGTGCGTCATCAGACTGGCAGACAGAGAGAGAGAGAGAAGCAAGAGAACACGTGGTGGGACCGAGATGGACTGCTGCGCGTGCCCTTCCCCGACCTCACCGTGAGGCGGACGTCGCTGGACGGTGCCTGTCGTCAAAACGCGCACCCACGTGCCCACGCTCAGTTCGGCACAATCGCACACGGCACGAGTGAGATTTGACGCATTCCCGAACTTCCGTGGTCGCCCAGAGACCTCGTTCAAGCAAGCCCCCCCCCCCCCCCCCCCCCCCCCCCCCCCCCCCCCCCCCCCCCCCCCCCCCCCCCCCCCCCCCCCCCCCCCCCCCCCCCCCCCCCCCGTTCAAGCAAGCAAGCCCCTCCCCCTCGACGCCATGTTCTCCACCCGTGCCTTCCGTCTTGCCCTTGCTGTTGCTGCGCTCGCTAGCGTTGTGGCGGCTGGAAGCCCAAAGCAGTACCAGCACCAGCTGCGTGGAGGTCAATTGGCTGCCGTAGAGGAAGACAGCAGCGACGTCGCTGATGCCTTCAATGATAGCATTGATGACTCGGTGGATAGCTCGGATGACGACGTGCAGCGCTTGCGTCGTGCTCTGCAGGAGGACGGCAATGACGACGTCGATGGCGATTTCGATGGCAATGACGATGACAACACCAACGACGACGACGACGTCGACAATGATGACGACGAAGACAACGAGGACAGCGAGGATGTCGAGCGCCGTGCCTTGCAGGAGGATGACAACGATGACAACGATGACACCGATGATGTGGACGATGTGGACGGTGACTTCGATGGCAATGACGATGACAACACCAACGACGACGACGACGTCGACAATGATGACGACGAAGACAACGAGGACAGCGAGGATGTCGAGCGCCGCGCCTTGCAGGAGGATGACAACGATGACAGCGACGATAACGACGACAACGATGATGTCGATGGCGACTTCGATGGTAACGAAGACGACGACAACAACAACGACGATGACGTTGACAACACGGACGATGAGGACAGCGAGGACGCCGAGCGCCGCGCCCTACAGGAAGATGACAACGACGATACCGACGATAACGACAACGACGACAATGATGATGTTGACGATGTGGACGGCGACTTGGACGATAACGACAACATCGACAATGACGACGACGAGGACAGCAACGGCGAGGAATAAGCGCAATGAGTTGTTATATATAATGGTGCTGTCTCGTACGCTTGTGAGGTTCTGCTCCCTCAGTGAGGCCACCAGACCATCACCCTCAGACGTGATCGTTCATGCTCGCCCGCCATGGCACCCAGCGATAAGTCAGTATAGACTAGCTCTGCCATTCTTGCCTGTCCATAGTCCATCATCTATTATTCCTAGTGCCCCGCCTAGGCAATTACAACGTGTCGTTCAATCAACCAACACTGACGATAAAACTGACGTGTAATTTCGCCGCTCACGTCACTTTCTGCTTCTGTCTTGATGGCACACGCACGAGCTGCTTGACCGCGCCCATGAGGACCAGAATGAGCGACACCAACACCACCGCCCACTTGATGCGTGTGCACGTGGCAATGACCATTGCTAGCCTGTCGTTGTGCGCTGGGAAGTGACGCAACAGATGGATGATCCCGCAGTTCTCGGAGACGTCGGCTGCACAAGCAAGAAATGGCACCATTGCCAGTCTCGAGGTGGTCGACCACACGCGCTTGAGGACGCCGTGCAGCACCAACGTGTAGACGAGTGGGAAGATGATCAAGTCGACCTTGTACATGTCGAGATAGATGCTGCGTCCAGCAGGTCCCATGCACGCCAAGTGAGGCTCGATCATCAGCGGCTGCGGCATGAAGTAGCTATCGAGGAACTCATTGCACGTCGCGGGCGCCACCTCAGCCAAGGACTCGCCATAGCGAGCGATGATGATGACGGTCGGCACCAGCGCACACGCTGCGGCGGTGAAGAGCGCGCTCTCCATCATTGATTGATGATCGCCCCCCCCCAGCAGGTTTATAAAATGTCTAATATACCTTTCAGGATCAGGAATGATTATTGATGTTGAGTCATCAATCAGCAACCCATCCATCATTCCGGAGGGAACGAGCCATCAAGCACCAACGAGAAGCCCAAGCCATGGCCGCGTCCAAGCTCTTTGTGGCGTCGATCGTGGCGTTCGTGCCATGCATTGCCACCGTGCTCTGGCTGGTCCATGCTGTCCGTGATGCTGCACCAGATCGATGCAATACACTGCTTGATGAGTACTTTGTGCTGCGGCCGTCCCAGATCTTCCGTCACCTCGACTGCATGGGGCCAGCTGGACGCCACGCTCACCTGCAGTTCTACATGATGGACTTTGCGCTGTATCCAGTGGTGTACGGCACGATGTTTGGCGGGATGATCCAGCGACTGTGGCCGCAGATGCCGGTGCTGGCGCTGCTGCCCAAGGGCGCCGCGTTCTTCGACATTCTGGAGAATGCGATGGTTGTGACCATGTTGCGTGCTTTCCCGGCTCGCCATGAAGGGCTGGAGATGGCGCTGAGCGCATGCACTGGGATCAAGTGGTTGAGTGCGGTGCTCGGTGTTGCGTCAATCATCGTTGCATTGGTTGCCACGGCACTCGGCACGTCGACGTCGACGCAGCTCACCAAGAAAACGGCGTAGTGCGCCGTCAGCAAGACGGCCCGAGCCTATTATCCTCTCCAGTAGATCTACATGCACATTGTTCTGGTTGTTGATCCCTGTGCATGTCGTATTTCTTTTGGATTTGTGTGGTGTCTGGTTGTGACGTTGTGGTGTGAAAAGGACCTCCGGGACTCCACGCATGTGGCCACCACAACAGCAGATGACCTGGTAGATGCCTGAAGCGAGCATCAAGCCAACAGCCACATTAGTGGGTTGGTTGGTGGCAACGTCGTCACGACAGCTTCATCGTGACGTGTGATCGACGATCCTGGATTCATTGGAGCTTTCCACGACTGCCGATGTCGCTGCAACAGCTAGAGCATAATCTTCGCTGCCATCGACGACACCATTCGCCACAACCGCCGCCACTTTCCTCATGCGAAGGAATCACGCGTCATTGCGCGCGCCATCGGAGCGAAAGGATCAGTGCGTTAAGCCAGTGGGTTGTGAAACCAGCCTGACGCTGCTGGACCGATGGTGGCTTTCGCGAGTGCGGCTCCGCCTTTAGAGTTGCGGGAAAAAAAAAAGACTTGCATGTTGTGAACATTTCGAGGCGTGTCGAAGGCGTGCTGAAGAACATCTCATCTTTGCTGTGTAGCAACGGTAAGAACCGCCCCTGGGTGGTTCATACCACGTCAGGGCCTGAGGCCCTTGACGAAGAGCAGGTCGATTCGCACAATGTAATCAATTTTTGCATCGCCGCCTGCGCTCGCGCTAGGTCATCACTCGCGATGCACAGATCGCTATCCGGTCTCGAACTTGCACTTCGACAAGGACCTGAGGCCCTCACTTTGAGCTAGTGGTGATCAGAGCCGATGCAGGGGAGCAGCTTGTGTGTTGTTGGAGACAGACGCGAACGAGTCTGCGCGTCAGAGCCCAGGCACGCAAGCGCCCAGGTGCCAAGTCGGGGTTTATCGCATTCTCAAACTTCCTCGGCAGCTCAGAGGCCTTCTTCAAGCCCTCCTCGACGCCACTAAATCAACCAAAACCGACGATTACTAGTTAAAGCTGACCTGTGTTTCCCCGACCAAGTCGGTTTGATATCGCTGTTTAATTCCTTCTCAACGGCACACGCACAAGCTGCTTGAGCGCGCCCATGACCATTACGACTAGAATGAGAGATGCCAACATCACCATCCCCTTGATGCGTGTGCACGTCGAGTTTTCTGGTACATGTTGAAGTTGTCGATGCGTCATTCACTCCGTCGACGGGCCGTTTGGTCGAGTTGTGAGCAACCGTGGACGGTGTCATCCCAGCAGCTATCACAGTCTTCATGCGAGACTGGTCGCATTGCTTTCACGACAGTCACATACTCGGGACAAGCCGGCAGTGCACGCTGCGACCACTTCTACCCGATGGATGATCGATCAGGCCAATGATCCTGAATTTGTTGGAGCTTGGCAACGATCTCGTCGGCGGCGTGGTCGCAACAGCCGCTGCCGTCGACGACAGCACCCATGGTCGACGCCAGTTTGTTCAACTGCCAGCTCCAGGTCGACCAGCGTCGTCTGTGTGAACATGATCCACGCTTTGTCTCCATCTGCTTAGGCATGTGAGAGTCGCCCAGGAACCACGTGCTGAAGACCCCACGGCTTGGAGCGCAAGGGTTGGAGCATCGTCCTCTGACTTTGCTGGAACGGCACAGCGTGGCGAGCTGAGCGGATGCGGTAATTACAGAGCAAGCGAGATAGCGAGCTGGTGACGAAGTCAGAACCAAATTTGCGCGTTCAAGCCTCCAACCTCCCAGAAACGTCATTCAGGCCGACTCCTGGACGCCATGTTCTCCACCCGCGCGCGCTGTGTCGCCCTTGCTGTGGTCTTGCTCACCATCGTGGTGGCTGCTACCGACCCAAACATGCAGCAGCCCAGCGGACATCAACTGGCTGCGGAAGAAGAAGACAGCAGCGACTTCGCTGAAAGCTTCCATACTCTCTTCGACGAAGACGCAGCCGACAACGATGGCAAGCAAGACGGACAGGCGTGATGACCAGAGCTAGGTATTCATTTTCGGCGACACGACTGTGCTTATGAAGAACACACGTTGACCAAAGACGCAGTCCGCACTACGAGAAACGGAGAGAACAATGCGCGTGCTTAGTGAACATTGAATGCATCATCTGTTTTGCGTGCTCGAGTCTTCATGTTCGAGTCAACAGCCTGATCGTAAAAATCCGTCGGGGTCATCGCGCACGTGCCCGTTGCCGCTAGTCCCAGCACTGCATCATTTCCGACCATTGTGTTGTGTGCTGACTCGCTGGAACGTCTGCCATCAGCGAACAGCACTGGTGGAGGACGTTAACCAATGGCGGTCAATGTCAATGCGGCGCACGATCAACACCTAGTGCGTGCATTCCTATCCGTCCCAGTTACGCTCGGGGAGAGCTCCCAGCGGTCAGCCGTTTGATGTCAAAGTGAGAGAGAGAGAGGAGAAACTAAGGTATATTACGCCCTAACAGGCCTAATACCCCCCTGGGGCGAAGGATGAGTTGCGAAGCAACTCGTCCTTCCCCCCAGGATGACCGCTATGATGTCGATCRAWGATGTTGGGAACGACGCTCCGACCAATGTCCTAGGTCATTGGCCAGGKGGTTACAAACCGCCGTGTASAGCGCCGTGTAGGGATGAGKGGAGACATTGGAAACACCTTGATCCATGGCCCAGTTGGCAGYGCAGTCTGCCATCTTGTTAAACWCGCGCACGTGGTGATGCCACGTGMCCGTGGCGATCKGATCGAGTGCCGACACGGTTTGCTCATGCAGTAGCCGTAAATGTGCCGCACGGGGCGTTCGCATACTCARGTGCATCGAAATGATGAGCTGGCTGTCACCGATGACGTGCAGGGTCGAGACGCCATGCGTTGTCGCCGCGCGTATTCCGTTGCGTAAAGCCGCAAATTCAGCGAAATTGTTGGTGGTGGGCGCCGTGAAATACTCGCTACCAATCCAGACGACATYAAACACTGTTTGATGCGGTCGGAGCAGTACGCTGCCGGCTCCACCGGGGCCTGGGTTTCCCCTCGCACCTCCATCGAAGAAGAGGATCCATTCGTGGTGGTCACGCGGCTCGCAAGGCAAAGGCGTCGGCTCGTGCATCAAGGCATAGAGCTCGCGCGCGTCGTCCCCGTACACTTGGCCTTGGATAGCCCATTGGAGCTGACGCAGCTGGCATGTGAACATCGCGTCAATCGCCGGYGGCGCCAGATTCTGTGCGTTCAGCGCGCCGACGCGAAGTCTATAAATCGAGTGGATGGCTGCCAGCACTTCCGCTGTCCAGACCGTGGTGATGGTACGTTTCGGATCGTGCGGGGGATCACTTTTTCGCAGCGTTGACACGTTCGTTCGCCACTTGCGCGGGAWCCGCTGCGGTTTCCACGTCTGGACCGCGATCTGGAGAWCKCGTCGTGTAGTCCACGAGAGRAGTGGCTGCCACCGATTCCAGACAATGTCCCAGATAGTGGTCGCCCTGGGGCAATCCCACAATAAGTGATCCACSTTGGCACGGACCGTACTACATTCTTGGTGTGGGCAGATTGGCCCATCACGTCCGGAAGCGTGCATGGTGATGCGACCAAGCTTCARTCGGGTCATGGTGAGCCGTTCCGCTGCTGTGGCGATAGGATGGTTGTGCAGGTCCGACCATTTGACTTCGTCAAAGGCAGGGTTGCCGACTTCCTCATCCGTGGCGATCAAGCATTTGTAGACGCCACCATACTTCATCAAAGGGATGGCGGCTTTGACATAAAGCTGGGCCACACTCGCGAGCGAGGGYRGAACACCAACCATAGCTTCTTTGTCACGTCGTCGGACCCACATACTCGCGTGACTGGCTRTGTGGATGGCCCGCTGAATGGGTTGAGGGTCTGGCCACTCGTGGATGTTAAGCATGCACTTGGACTGGGTGACGTGTACGAAGTAGTCAAGGTCCACGGCGCCTTCCACAAKGMGTTGGTTGGGCCTTGCTGGCCGAGATAGGATTTCCGGGTAGTTGGCTAGGAGCGCGTCCACCAACAAACCGAATTGGGCGTCTTGTTTGTTCGACATCGGGTAATCAATGCCACACGGCGCGAATGATATAAGATCGTGCGATTCCCATCGCCACTGGAWAAGTTGGGAAATCCGAGTGCCTGCACCGAGCTCAGCGATGTGCGTCTTTGTGAGCTCTGCAGCGTCGGCCATGAGTAAAAACGCTCCGACACCGACCTCACACATCGGTAGCCATGCAGCATTCAGTCGGCCATGATCCGTTCGTGATCCCCGWAGGACCTTGGTCAGTGCGGGTCGGATGGTTGTGGTGTCGATCCACAGCCTTTCTCGTTGCCAATGACGTTGGGTGAGCCGCAGCGCGCGCAAACTGGAATGGGCACTTTGGATAGCATYAATTGTGGTGTCCGATCGGATCGCAACCGGCTTGCACGCAATGACAGAGGCACCTGTTTCGAAAAGCGTCGCCATGTATTTCGGCGACGCAAGATGTGATCRGTGSGGCTGGATGACACATTCAGTCGCCAGTGTGCGTGAGTGTGCTGCCCGGAGGCAAGGAGGGATGTTAGCTTGGCGTTGCACCGTCGTAGCCGCCAATGCCATTAGATGTGCGCGAAGATCGGGCAACCCAAKGCCGCCTGCGTTGAGTGGGCGACACGCGAGMGATGCTTTRAGCMAGCTGCGTGATCTTTCCTCGGTGTCAAAGTGGCCATTCCACACAAAGATGTTCAGAAACCGTTGCATGGACGTGACTTGAGCCTTAGACGGCCATTCGTGCCGACATACGAAGATAAGCTTGGCTACCACTATGGCAGCGGCAAGCTGCGCACGTTGAATCACGTTGGATGTTTTGCGTAGCGCCAACGTGAGCCGGACTCTGACTTGGGCCATGATGTGGTGCCAGATCTTCCCTTCGTCACGTTGGAGCATAAACGGTATCCCAAGGTAGCRAATGATGGCCGAGCTTGCTGCAACCGCATAGCTGGACGCCGTCACGTTGTGTTCAACCGAGGCSGGCAAGAGGRCGGTCTTGCGTGCATTGACAGTTAAGCCAGCCACCGCAGCRTACCGCTGGAGGATCGAKGTGGCGATATCGCGGTCATTTTGCGTGCTGGTGTAAATCGTCGTRTCATCAGCATATCCGGCTATACGGACTTCGTGTGCACCCGCATTGTCCACAGGCAGCTGGATCCCGACAAAGTCTGGATGCAACTCGACACGCCGGTATAGCGGCTCCATCGCCAAGACAAACAGCAACGGCGCCAGGGGRCATCCTTGACGGATRCCGCTGTGTACCGCAATCGTTTTGGACTGCAATCCGTTGAGGAGAAAGCCGGCCSWTGTACCTTGGTGGAGTTTGTCAACTAATGMKACGAATTGGGCCGGGAATTGAAGCCACTCGAGMGTCKGCACCAAGAAAGTGCGATCGAGGGTATCGTAGGCCTTAGTGAAATCGAGGAGCATCGCCGCTTGATCATCTCGGTGGACACCCGGCTGTGGATCTTGGTACGCACGGAGAATCGCGATGGTGTCGTGGATGGATCGATGGGGCACAAAACCCGTCTGGTTTTGGTGCAGAAGCGAGGGTAGCGCCTTCCGGACCCGCATGCKGTAGACCCGCGTGAAGATCTTATAGTCGGAATTAAGTAGCGCCAAAGGGCGGAACTCTAGCMCCGACTGAGGATTCGACACCTTGGGAAGGCAGAAGATGTGAGCCGCCTGGAAACTGGCTGGAACTGTTGTGTTGCGTTGACAGCAGTTGAATAGTGTCGTCMAATACGGTAATATGAGGTCTTCATGGTCTCGAAACCAATCGTTCGGCAGGGCGTCAGGCCCACAAGCTTTTCCACGATGGCAGCGACGGAGCGCTACCCGGATCTCTGCCTCAGTGATGTCACTCGTGATTGCAGAAGCGTGGTGAGCAGCTAGCGTTCGGCGCGGTGCGATTTCGCTCAAGTAGTCGTGAATT
>NSDO01000085.1:187080-201590 GCA_002286825.1 Lagenidium giganteum | reverse complement strand
CTTTCCTGGGCTTCTGGATGTTGTGCGCTGACGTGGACGTGACGTGCGGTCAGACTTCTTGCGCTTTCCGCGTGCTGCTGTCGCTAAGACCGCAGGGGGAATCAGCTGATGCTCTTTCGCCAGTGCAGCCTGTGCCTGCTGTTGCGCATCATCGGTGCCCATATCAGCGTCMAGATCGACTGTCGATGTGGCCTCAGTTCGCTCTGTTGGCCCCTCGCCAACATTCTCCATCGTGCTGTCGCTAGTGKGATCGGCATCGTCGCGTGTGTGCGGCTCGTCTGCTCCTGCCGTCATGGCTTCATCTCCTGGCTCCGGCGTCGCAKAATCGGCTTCGTCGTTGACATGAGCGTCGTCACCGTGGTCGGATCCTTCCATGTCCGAGTCGCTGTCTTGCGCTAGGACATGATACGGATTGGCGGTGTCTAGGRCCACTTGTTTGCGCGCCGCTTTGCGTCGTTTGATCCGTTGAATGGTGTCGTTATTGGCCTTACGTTGAGCGAGGAATGCCTTCCGCGCCGGAGACGCCTCACGTTTCACCATGTCTTTGTGTGATTTCGCATCTGCTCGCAGCGACGGACGCCGTGTGGCATCTCTGGTTGACTGTTGCTGGCCTGATTGCGTCATCGTCTTCTTGAAAGGAGTCTGAGTGTCCTCAGCACCGGTAGATGTGGGGATCCCGTCGGCGTTCTTCCTCTTTCTCGGACTTGATTGCGGTTGCATCGACTGGCGTTCGTCCGCCGGTTGGGCAACCACGTTTGGCGTCACGTGCTGATGTGCGGGGCGCTGTTGGCGTGCTTCCAGTAACGCCGCTGTCAGAGCCTCCACAGTATCCACTCGTGGTAGCTTGTGTGGCTTGGTGAGCTTCACGTCGATAGACTTGCAATGCCGGAGTTTTGCGGTGTCAGGTGCCTTGGTTGTGCAATCAACTGTCTTGTGGTTGGTGCCTAGGCACCGCGTGCACGGATACAGAGTGGTGCACCGTACATGATGGACGTAAATGGCATGCTTGGCCGATCCGTTAATTACCTCCAAATGTCGGAGATTTACCAATTCCGGTAGGCAGTCAGTTGACGCGAAAAGTACGCGCCATTGGGGGGGGGCGCGTACTTAGCAATTCCGTTTGCCAGAAAGTAGGAGATGTTTGCTACGGGGGCGTCCGTTAGCTGTGCCATGAGTTGCGCGACGCTGGTGGAAGCGAAATGCTCGGCACCGAGCAGATGCACCTCGTAAAGCAACTTCCGAGCAGGGAGTTTCCAGCCGATGTCGTCGCCTCTCCGAATGTCGTCGCAGCGCGTGAACTTGATGTGTCCGCCGATGATGGGCAGGACTTTGTTGGCCCATGCATCGCGCTGGGCAGGCGTGGTAAAGCCGAATTCCGCCAATCTTGACGTATAATTGCACTTGACCCATTCCAGGTCGCAGAGGAAATCCTCCGCGACCTGGGTGTCCTCGGCATTGCCTTTAACTTTGTTGATTAGTCCGTCGATTATCGCTCTCTTGGCTTTCATTTTCGGAAGATGCAACCTGTCAGGGACATGTGCATAAAGTTTGAAGCCTAGGTTGGCCTGACGGTAGTCTTCAAGTAAACAGCGCTCCCAGAGCGTCATGGTTTCCAGGGTGAAAGCTGGCACGCCGGCAATCGGCACTTCATTCTTCAACCACGCTTGGAGCGTGGCAAGCTCGTCGCTCGTGTGAGGGCGCTGTTTCCCGTCCGGGAACAACGTGACACGCGAGGTATCGAGTAGCGGGTGGAGCGTGGGCACAGGTTTCTTACCTTTGGCCTTCTCCAGGTAGGTCGGGGTGGGCGTCACCTTGTCGATGTCGCCGGGATCGGGGGGCATGTCTGCCATGGGGCTCACACCACCTCCCTTGCAGGAGGGGGCACAGCCTTCCAACTGTGCTTGGAGCTAAGAGGCGTCGTAACGCCAGTTCGCCTATTCTCTTCGAGGCGAATTTGGAAGTATTTGATGTCAAAGTGCTCTCGCAGAACAAGATCGAGGCCGAATTCGCACGAATTTTCGCATGCCGTGTCGTCGCAACAGCCGGCAAATGCGCGTCGCTGCCGTTGGACACTTGTCGAGTTTGATCAATCTCAAGTGCTGAAGGGCTGGCTCCGTCTGGTCGCGGATGTGGCAGTGTGTTGGAAGCATCCAAGAAAGCTGCAAACACATGCTCAACCGAATTCATTGCCCAAACGCATGCTCCGCTCGGCTGACGAGACGTTGTGTCGAGATGGACCGCGAGGGTGAACCATGCCCGTGGACAGTGAAAACAGCACGATCCAGTGGATGCTTGGTTTCCGTTGCAGCAGCGCCGTGGAAAGCCAAGAATCGAAACGTGATTACGTGGAAAACAGTTGAACAAAGCGCCGTCATCGCATTCGTCTATCGCGTCCAGCTTCGCCAACGTGGAATCGTTGTTTTTAGCAAGAACGATGCCGTCATCACCTGGGAGAGAGTGTCCGAGCTCAGCAACAGCGGCCACTCGTCTGTTCGACAGCTGTGGGAGTGCGCATCTCACAGCAAAGCCGATGTTTGTCGACGGGGCTGGCGTCAACCCAAGTAACGCGGAAAAGCGGTCGCATTCCTTCCTTTGCTCCGCTGCTCAGAGTCTCCTCCTCTTCCCCTCCGATCTCGTCACTCTCGACGCGACAGCATGTTCACCTCCCGTGCTCTTCGTCGCGTTCTTGCGGTCGGTCTCCTTGCCAGCGTTGTGACAGCGAGAAGCAACCCATCTGAGCGTCACCTGCGTGTCGCTCAAGTTGCAGCCGACAAGCGCAGCCCAAACGTTTTGAACCGGGTGTTGCATGAAGACGATAGTGACGACTTCGGCGAGGACGATGACGATGACGATGACGGCAGCAGCGATGACATCGAGCGCCGAGCGTTCCAGGAGGACGACAGCGACGACTTCGGCGAGGACGATGACGATGACGATGACGGCAGCAGCGATGACATCGAACGCCGAGCGTTCCAGGAGGACGACAGCGACGACTTCGGCGAGGACGCTGACGATGATAGCAACAGCGACGACTTCGGTGAGGACGATGGCGATGAGAGCAGCAGCGACGACATCGAGCGCCAAGCCTTGCAAGAAGACGACAGCGACGACTTCGGCAAGGACGATGACGATGATAGCAGCAGTGACAATTTAGTTTAATAATTGTGGTCTTGTGTGCATGCATTTGTTCATCGCATTTTTGCATTTTTCTGAGGTGTTATTTGTCATTCCAAACTATCACCTCATCGCTGCCGTGATCGTGCCACCGTGGCCTACCAGCTCTTGCAATAACGTGGTATCTCTAATTGATCGATTTCGAGCGTTGCCCAGCTTGATCTTCTGGTATGCACTATCATCATCATCATCATTGATTTACTTAATGGCTTGGCGTATTCTAATAGGTGTGAACTATACGGCACAACGTTCCGCCGAACCATGCAGGGAATGATGCCTACGGCTTGCGCTTGTGCTGCTGCTGCTGCCCAGCGCACCACGCTCGTCGACAACGCCATCCACGTGGACATGTTGGCGAATTCGTGAGCAACGAGGACGAGCGGAGTTCAACCACAGCGGTAAAGTCCATCCAGATGCCCAGATGAACTGCGCTGTCGAATTAATTTGAGAAATTGCGCCAGTGGCACTGAACAGTTGTCAGTAGACCATGCACGAAGACAACCGCGACCGTCTCGAGCATGCCACTTTTTCGCGCACGTACGAGGGTTGCTGACACCGGCAACACAAGGGACTGTCGAGAATTGCACACATCTGTTCTGTAGTTGTGCATGTTCCATCGCGGTTCTTCTGGATGTCAACGGTGCAATCGCGTGGTATGTTTCAACAATCGACGCCATATATCGCAAGCTGTTGATGCGGCCCACTGTCGCGCGTTTTCGGCTGAAAACAAAAGCATTGACAGCGATGCCAACGAGCTGTTCATCATGCGATGGGCAAGCTTCTCATCATAGTTGCTCCCTTACAGCATGCTTCAAATCAATGCCGATCATTTGGCTACGTGCGATGGACGACCTGGTCCACCTTGTCAGCAGCCGTGTCAGCGACACGACCGATGTGGCCATGCCAGACAGACAGCTGGAAGCGCCTTCTGATGCCGAAGCTCGGCTGTTCTTGAGGCCGCTGCAATGCACCACCATGAAGCTTCGTTCGCCAAGATCTCACTTCAGGCTCATTCCCCGATTTCCTCAGTCGCATCCAATCGACCTTTCCTTCCAAGCTCCAATACCAGTCCGAAACCATGTTCACGACTCGTGCGTTCTGTGCTGTCCTTGTTGTTGCCGTACTCGCAGTTCCGGCTGCAGCTGGTGACTCGAACAATCCAGCCAAACGCTATCTTCGTGCAGTTGAAGCCGACCCAAACCACTTCAATGCTAACGGGCTCCGACAAATCACGCAGCAGGCCATCAACGATAACGCCATCAGCATACAGCGATCGCGTCGTGCCCTGCAAGGCGACATGGACGACGAAGAGGACAACGGCGACGATTTTGATGGCGGTGACGATGACTTCGATGGCGGTGACGACGATGACAGCAACGGCGATGACATGGAACCATCGCGTCGTGCCTTGCAAGACGACATGGACGACGAAGAGGACAACGGCGACGATTTTGATGGCGGTGACGATGACTTCGATGGCGGCGACGACGATGATTTAGAGTAGTTTTGACATTATGGAAAGAGCCGTGGCAACGACGTGAGAGACAGTGATTGTTTGCATTTAGTGGGAAATATAAGTGTGCGTTTGGTTTGGTTGATAAAACAGTCGACATGGAATCAACACTATTCAATCATCATCGCTGGTTTTCAAGGTTTCGAAGACAACACAACAGTTTGCAGATGACTATCAATGGCAAGTAGTACTACCAGTACGATGGTGAGCGCGTGTGCAGCAGGAATGCAAGCTGTTGGGAGCTAGCACTACTGTTGTACATTGCGTCTTCTGATGCTAATTCCAATATTATATGCGCAACGCCATCATTGCTGTGATATTTTTTCGATATTCTCAAGGACCGGTTCCTGTGCAGGTCGCTCGACGAGATCGCAATGCACCACCCGACGGAATCCAATGCTGGCGTTGGACACTTCAATCTGAACGGTCAGGTGTCACCGACCATATGCCTCAGCATGTGGTTTTCGTGCCGCGCCCGGCACAATTGAGAACATCCAAGTGCTCGCACGTGGCAGCTGAGAATTGCGCGTTTGTCCTCTGTTCGATCCATCATTCGCGCGTTGCAGCTTGAGCTCACCAGTGTGGCTTCATCGAGGAGAACACTGGCAGCCAATGGCTTGTTCAACCCTCGGCAACATCAGCCGGTGAAACCATCGCAGGTTTGATCAGTTTCTTTGCTGGTGGAGGTGCTGGTACGTTCACGCCTTTCATGGAGTGGCGATATCGACGTCACGCTCGCACGTTAAAGCGCGGCCACGTGCATGTTGAGAGATGTCATAGTTAGCGATGGCAAGGTTGACACGCGACAAAACCTCGCTCTAAGTATCCACAGCGGCGACTGCGACAGAGCAAAGAATATCTCACCTACAGTGGACAGCTGGGGTGGAGCCAACCAGAACGATACTGCCCTGACTCCGACTTGGGGCATCATCTGGGATAAAATCTGGCTGCGTCGGTTCGACAGCTGGGCGAACTCGACTCGCGGTTGTCAATGCCGCCACCTACCGAAGCCTAGTGCTGAGTTTCACCAAGTTCCTAGTTTGTGCTCGTTCCTCCATTTACTCGTGTCACATCCCCACGACCCCTCCTCCCAGCCTCGACGCTTGTCTCGATACCATGATCTCCACCCGTGCTTTCCGTGTCATCCTCGCGATTGGTGTGCTTGCGACGGTGGTTGCAGCCGATAGCATCCCAACCCAGCGCCACTTGCGTTCGGCTCAAGTTGCTTCCAAGCAAGCCAACATAATCGCACTGCCACGAGCCATGCTTGACGACGACGACTTGGATGGCGACGATGAACAACCACGACCCCGACATGCAGTGATTTCGTATTTTGTCTGCGGCAGCGAGAAGTTGGACGAGAGATGACGAGTCAAGTATCTATTTCATACAGAAGCCGTGAAAGCCTTTCGCGGGTTTTGTTGTAATACTCGTGAATGCAGCGCATGAAAAATCTTTCATCTTCCTTCTTCTACTCGCCACGCACACATCAGCGAAGTAGGTTTCCAGTCCGCTGCCTCGTCCATTCTTCATGCGCACTCATTCCGTCGCTGCTCTTTCTCAACCTATACGGACAACCCCCTCGTGGAGTCGCGGATCTTTCATCGGACCCACATTATACAACCGCCTCTCATCACCATCATTGTCAGTGTCATGCACCACTTCCTCGACCATGAGCTGCCCCACAAACCGTCCTCAACCCACCCACATCTCGAATGCATGGACTCACTCGGGCGTAGTCTCTACGTCGACATGTACGCGTTCAACTTGGCCGTGTTCCCGCTGACGCACGCGATGTTCCTGTTTGGCCTCCTCACGTGCGTCTGGCCCAAGCAGCGGATGCTACCAACACATCCGATCATTGCGTGCGTCACCGACGCGCTGGAGAACTGCGGTGGGTCCTACCTACTGCTGGAATTCCCGGTGCGCCACGACGACGTCGCGCTCATAGCGAGCGTGTGCACTCCGATCAAGTGGTTCACGATCATGGCTGCCGCCATCGCCAGTGCCAGCGGCGTTGCTTGGTGTCGGGTGCATTGCTGGTTGGTGCCGATGGGATGCTATAGTTTGCTGAGACCAACATCCCAAACGTGAACAAGTGCGGGTGCGGTGTGAAGCCGAACCTTCATCTGGTTCGCTCCTGGAGATTCACTTCCCATCCAGATGCCCATGAAACACGGGTCGAGGGAACACCAGAACTTGTTGTCCGTGCAGGTGCTCCATTGGAGAAGTTCAGATCGCGCAGAGGAACAACTTGTACAACCCCGAGCCCTTCATCCTCAATGTGTGACGTGTGCACACGTTCATCCAGCCTCGGAATAGTCGTGTAGACAGCTCTCCACAAGTCCAACCTTGGACGKKTGGAAGTGCACAGTGCAGATGTCCTGCTCCGACGAAGACGCCASCTCAAGCGTTGCAGCATGCTCGCAACCATMACCAGSGAACCGGAAGAAGCAGTATCGCTTCAACGCCAGCACCGATGAGCTTCTCKCTCGCSAGACTGTCGCCCAAAATCCTTTTGCTGCGGMGTTTGGTKCTGTTGGTGCAACGTGGGAAAAGGTAGCTRAGAGAATCGACAGTGGAGTTGACGGTCGCCGCTGTCGCGAGCGAGTGAAAACCCTCATTCGGAACCGCAAAGCCGCCGTCAGGATGTTCGAGAAAGAGAGTGGCATTGACGAGACAATATCAGAGACTGATAAGCTTGTCGACGAGATCATTTGCCTTCAAGATGCGCACTGTGCCCTCGCAGCAGAGTCCAAGTCAGACCGACAAGCGCGCATTGCCGCGAGCGAGCAAGAAGGAGAAGAGATACGAGTTCGAGCCATGGATGGTATGCCATACAAAGAACAACGCAAGCGACCTCGTAGTGAGAGCGATGTGATCGCGTTTTTGNCTTCCTCCATACCACACTCTTGCTCTTCGCCAGTGTGTCTGCGGATGCTTGCAAATCTCGGGTGGTTGACAACGTCACCGAAGAGACGCAGACGCTCGACCAGCTCTACGAGCAAGCTCTCCAAGACGGTGGCAAACTCGTCATCTATGCTGGTGGTGCCACGCCGACCCAGCAAGATCCTCTCAAGAATGCCTTCTTGAAGCGATTCCCGAAGATCGACGTCACGCTCGTCGTCGACTACAGCAAGTTCCACGAAGCGCGCATCGAGCACCAGATCGAGACCAACACGCTGGTGCCGGACGTGGCCGCACTGCAGTCGCTGCAAGACTTCCCGCGATGGAAGAAGCGCGGCCACCTGTCGCCGTACAAGCCGGCCAACTTCTCCAAGATTCACGACAGTCTCAAGGACCAGGACGGCTCGTGGATGGCGTACAACATCTTCTCGTTCAGCTATATCTACGACGAGAAGTACTTGAACGGCGTGGCGCCACCCAAGAACGTCAACGACCTGACGGATGCACGCTTCAAGGGCAAGATCGCGTCGACGTACCCGCACGACGACGACATCGTGCTCTTCCTGTATGCCAAGTACGTGGAGCAGTACGGCTGGGAATGGGTGGACAAGCTCCTCAAGCAGGACGTGACGTTCCGCCGTGGCTCCAGCACCGCCTTCGCGCGTGCCACCTCGGGCGAGTCACTCATTGGTCTGGGTACGTTCGCCCCCGTGGTGCCAGCTAACACGAGCACGCTCAAGTTTGTGAAGGACGAGCCGTTTGTGGCGTGGGGCCAGCGCGTGGCGCTGCTGAAGAAGGCGAAGAACGTGGCGGCCGGCAAGTTGTTCCTCAACTGGCTCATCACGGAGGAGACGCAGAAGACCATCACCAACGGCTGGAGTGTGCGCACCGACGTGACACTTCCAGGCAACCTGCCACCCGTGTGGGAAAACAAGAACGCCAACTTCGACGAGTTTGTGCCGTTCATGGAAGATCGCACTGCTGCAGAGGTGCTGAGGACGAAGTTTGCGCTGTTCTTTGGCGAAGTGACGGGGAACGCCACGACGGGTGCGTTGGGCATGTATCCAGGCAAGCCGTAGGCGCTCCAGTCGGTTCACACCGTCCGGAGCAGGAGCTGGCAATTCTCGACGCCGTCATCGATGACATCCCACAGACAGATTAAACGGTGAGATGAATATAACGGTCAGGCGTGCAATCATGCATCGACAACTGATGGAAGTCGACTGGTTGCCTGCTCTGCGTACATGATTGATAGAAATGTCGTCAGTTGTTGAAGCACGTGTTTGCTGTAGCTGGTGTGATGTGCTGGTGGGTTGGCGCGGGTTGATAGCGCCTCCATTACACGTTGATTGATGCAGAGGAAAACCAGAACGATCTGCTCATTGATCAAACCGCACAGATGCACGACGTTCTTGACCCATCAACCCCAGCCGATGCAGGTTAATAACGAATGGACTCACAATTGTCACGTTATTGTGGTCCAGTGGGTTCTGGTCATCGTTCCACGGATGCTTCTGGTCGGCAACTTGGATTTTCATGTAACAGACACAGTCTTTGATACGCTCGATTGACGCACTTCGCATCGCTGCGTTGCGGTGACGGTCTTTCACGGTATGGTATTGGCGTACGAACCACGATATTCCCAAGTTGCCGCAGAGCAAACTGCGCTCTTCATAATCGTTTGTCTCAACACTTCCACACTGGCAACCCGGCACCTCCAATTGTTGCTCAGCAACGTAAGCCACAGCAGGATACAGAACAATGGACCATTCGATGTACCATACCTTCAATGTTTTGTGTTGGAGTCGCTGACAGCGAATATGCCAGAACAGGAAATGAGGTTACACACAACCATACGGAAAGTTCACTGGCGGACGACAAGGTAAACGAACATTCGCATATCATGCATCGAGATTAATGCATACCAATATAGTTCACTTTCCATTCTTCAGTCCTGGGCTCAAGTTGAACAGGTTATGAGCCCAAACACAGTTTAATTGACCACGAAGACAGATCACAATGAAGCGTTCAGACGAGCTTCTGGGCCAAGACAAGTACTTCCATTGGTCATTCAACATGAGGATGACACTCGCGAGGAAGGGACTTCTCGGACACATGTGTGAACATCACTCTGGCCGATGTGAAAGAGAAGCTGATCCGTGCATATGACAAGAAAGAGACCAAGGAAACGGACGAACGAGCATTCAGCGCAGGAATCCGGAAGAGCACCAACAACAACCGAAATGATCGAACACAACAGCGGCAAAAGCAACCGAACAAGACTCGCAATGACGATGAACTGAGTTTGTTCGAGTGGAAAGGGAAATGCTACACGTACAAATGCATGGGACACAAACAGAAGGATTGTCCGAGCAAGAAGAAAGGCTCGCACGGGAAAAGGACGAACAATGACGACGACGAAGTCCTGTTTAGCGCCGGCATTGACAAGAGTGCAGGGTGGATTCTTGATAGTGGCGCATCGTCACACATGAGTCCACGGTTTGAAGACTTCCCCACATACTCCAAGTTATCCAAGGACATGAAAACTTTGTCGCCTGGCGGCGCCAGATATATCATGTTGATCGTGGACGATTTCTCACGATATGTTCATGGTTTCCTCTTGAGAAAAAAGAGCGACACCGTGACAAAATTGACTGAGTACAAGGCACTGGTAGAAACTCAGTGGGGAGCCAAACCGAAGACTATTTGAACGGACAATGGGGGGGGGGGGCGCATTCGTGAACAAGAAGATGAAAGAGCTGTGTCAATCATTAGGGATCGTACATCAAAAGACGGTCCCCTACAGCCCACAGCAAAACGGCGTGGCTGAACGTATGAATCGGACGGTGATAGAAATGGCAAGAAGCATGCTGGAGCACCGAGGAGTTGAAAAGAAGTACTGGACTGAAGCCGTGAACACGGCAATCTATCTGATCAACCGGATGCCCAACACGATCATTCCCAATACGACTCCGCATGAGATCGTGTTCAAGACGAAACCACGGATGAATCATCTGCGAGTATTTGGAGCGGTTGGATACGCCCACATTGACGAGTCAAAGCGCACCAAGCTCGATGCAAAGGCGTACAAGTGCATGATGCTCGGGTACGCAGTACAACCGAAAGGATACCGTATCATGGACTTGGAAGCAGGGGTGGTGCGGGTCGGTCGGTCTCTTGTCCTTGACGAGCACGAAGTACACGCGATCTCCGACAACGAGCAGCCTACAGCGAGTTACATTCCCGCACATTATCCAGACGAATGTGCGCCCGTCGTCTTCAAACAGAAAGCAACACATGCACCGCAAAAGATATGGAGGTCGATGAAGAACATGGAGCTGTACAAGACACTGTGATGGAGGTGGTTGATGCCCAACAACCCGCCCTACTGATCGACAATCAATCAACACCACCCCAGCAGTTGGTGAACGCAGGAAACATGATTGGCGCAACGATGTCAAGCCAACTCCAACTACCAGCAAGGCTGACATCGAATCAGCTGGCGTTCCAACCTCAAACTCAACGCCAGCAGCGACGATCATATCAAGGTGGCATCATAGTTGAACGACAGCACGTCGATGGCCAGGGACGAGCACAACTAAACGGAATCGTTTGTCTTCAAATCGAGAACGACCCTCTTACTGCACGCCTACAACTTGAGGATGGTAATCGCACAGTGCGCACCGTGAATCACTGAATGAATCAACAACCAGCATTGTTCCATATTCATCTCGGAACAACACCGACGATCGAAACAGTGCTCAAGCTGACCGAACCACCGACATTGTGCCGCGATCAATCGCACTCGGGCGAACACGATGAGCAAGCAACAACCGAAGTCAGGAGCAAGAAGCGACGCATTAATGGTGACGAAGAGAGCTGGATGTGTGAGACCGCACTTGCAGCCCATGATGCGCCAAGGTCATTCAGACAGGCCATGGACAGCAACGAGTGTGACGAATGGAATAGCGCGGTGAAGTGTGAGTTCGAAGCTCATAACCACAACAACACGTGGACTCCCGTCAAGCGGCAACCTTGGATGAAGACAATAGGAACGAAATGGGTTTTCGTCAAAAAGAGAAGCGAACGCGGAGACGTTATCAGATACAAGGCAAGATTGGTGGGCCTCGGATTCCTACACCACGAAGGCATCAACTACTTCGACACATACGCAGCAGTTGCCGATATGAACTCAATCCGCCTTCTGCTTTCAGTGTCCTGTGCACGAGGATACATCATTGAGCAGGTGGACGTCGATACAGCATTTCTGAACGCCGAACTCGATAAAGATGTATACCTGGGGATTCCAGAAGGAATGGATATGGGCAACGACATGGTGCTGAAACTGAACAAGGCACTGTATGGGTTGAAACAAGCGGCCAGCGCTTGGAATAAAGCCATCCACCCAACGCTGCTCGAGATTGGTTTTGAGCCGTGCGGAAGCGACAGATGTGTCAAACACAAGCTGAAGCAGCACTACAGCATCAAGGTGCTGGAACCCGTTAAGTTCTTACTTGGCATGGAGATCATGCACAATCCAGTGAACAAGAGCATGACGATTCAATAACGCCGATTCATTATGGACATGGTCGAACAATTCGGCCAAAGTCAAGCACATATCACTTCCAATCCGTGCGACCATGGACTGCAGCTGACGATGGATGATTGCCCGCAAGACGAAGACGACAAGCGAGAAATGGAGAAGAAGCCGTACCGATCTCTCATCGGCAAGATAATGTTTGTGAGCATGTGCACACGTCCAGATGTAGCATTTGCAGTATGCCATCTCAGTCGATTTGCGTCGAACCCAGGCATCAAACACTGGAAGGCGGCAATCAAGATCTTGCGATACCTCAAGTCAACGGGCGATCATGGACTACACCATGGCACAACTCACACGCCAAATGTGCTGACCGCGTACAGCGACGCCACGGGGAGCAACAAAGACAATCGACGATCCGTTACTGGTATCGTGCTGATGATGAACGGCGGTCCAATCGTGTTCAAATCCAAGGCTCAGCGAACAGTTGCACTCAGTTCCGCTGAGGCCGAGTACATGGCACTCAGTGAATGTGTTCAAGAGGTCATCTGGGCAAGAGCGATGCTGAGCGAGCTTGGTATCACACAGCATCATCCGACTCGCATCTTTGAGGATAACCAGGGAGCAATTGCGCTTGCAAAGAATCACGGATACCATGCTCGAACCAAGCACGTCGACATACGATATCACTTCATTCGTGAGAACGTCATCAACAACGACATCGACATCACGTATTTGCCCACTCATACGCAAATCGCTGGCATGCTAACGAAAGCAGTTGGGACCAAAACACTCGAGTATCTTCGACATGCGGCATCACGCCATGATCATCATCGTGCTGACAGTGAGGGGGGTGTTGGAGTCACTGACAGCGAATATTCCAGAACAGGAAACGAGGTTACACACAACCATACGGAAAGTTCACTGGCGGACGACAAGGCAAACGAACATTCGAGGAGGACATTCAGAAAGTTCATGTCATGCATCGAGATTAATGCATACCAATATAGTTCACTTTCCATTCTTCAGTCCTGAGCTCAAGTTGAACATATTGGACGCCATCCTTTGGCCGTACTCACCTAGCGCGACATCGACGCCCGTCGCTTTGTCGATCCTACAGATCTACACGCAGTTCGTTGCGGCCTTGGCAGGCCCTGCGACCATCCTCACTCATGATGCGTCGACCTGATCGCGCTGCATTCGTGTGAGCACCGTCACGGTCCATAACTTGTCCCAATGCTTCCATCGATTCTGCTTGCTTGCTCGCCGATTATGAGACCAGCGTCGAAGCTATTTTGGACAGTGAGTTCAATTGTGCATGATGGCCGTCGCTGGAACTGCATGATGCCGCCAGCATCGTCACACGGGGCATGGCCGTCGTCATTTAGTGGTGCAGATCGTTTGCGAGGACGACAGCGTATGTTGGGATCATATTATCAGGATACTTGTACCACATTTGCTCAGCGACTATACGCCACTCGGGATATCACAGTTCTTCGTATCGAAGGTCGCTTTGAGCAGCGAGCCTGCTTATGCGGGGCTCTCCGTGAGGTCGATCAACGTCATCGCTGCCAGCAAATGATTTGAATCCGCCTTTGCAGGATAGCTGTCCATACTTGGGCGTGACACGTTGCATGCGGAGTGCCATCGTCGCGCAGAGTCACGCATCAGCAGGCGAAGTGCTGACAGCTCATCAATGTTCGTGACCAGCGCATGAGTAGGTGTGAGGTGTTAGGTGTGACGTGTATAACATGGGATTACCCTAGCGCCTATATGATTAACCAATAACACAATGTTTGACAGTTGACGTCACTTCAAGCCTGATCCACGAAATTTCAAGACTGCATGTCGTGATTGATTGATGCTTTGGCGGCAAACGTCAAATATCCATCATCTGATCAAAGAAAAGCAACAAAGCAACAAGTCGACTTCCATCAGTTGTCAATGCTATATTCAAGTCATCGTTTAATCTGTCTGTGAGATGTCATCAATGACGGCGTCAAGAATTGCAAAATAGGTGCAGCACCTTTTCATTTTTGGTTACCTGATGTTTATGAAGGAGCACCAAATAATGCCAGCTCCTGCTCCAGACGGTGTGAATCCGACTGGTGCGCCTACTGCTTGCCTGGATACATGCCCAACGCACCCGTCGTGGCGTTCCCCGTCACTTCGCCAAAGAACAGCGCAAACTTCGTCCTCAGCACCTCTGCAGCAGTGCGATCTTCCATGAACGGCACAAACTCGTCGAAGTTGGCGTTCTTGTTTTCCCACACGGGTGGCAGGTTGCCTGGAAGTGTCACGTCGGTGCGCACACTCCAGCCGTTGGTGATGGTCTTCTGCGTCTCCTCCGTGATGAGCCAGTTGAGGAACAACTTG
>NSDO01000085.1:172715-183183 GCA_002286825.1 Lagenidium giganteum | reverse complement strand
TGATGATGATGATGGCGCCGAAGACAGCCAGGAGCGTCGTGCCTTGCAAGAAGACGACGACGACGATGATGATGATGATGATGATGATGATGATGGCGACGAAGACAGCCAGGAGCGTCGTGCCTTGCAAGAAGATGACGATGACGACGATGATGACGATGATGATAACGACATTGACTCTGATAATTGAGTGTAGTGACGCTGATGCTCGGTGGTCTAGTGGTACATTTTGACTTCGATTCAGATTATATTGTTGTCTTCAATGTTAATCTCTGTTGCCCAGGTCGAAATCCTACACGTAGGTGTTCACAATTTTCTTATGATGAACGGTGATTTTCAGCAAACGAATGGTTTGGTGGGCCACGATATGCTCCCCCCCGAACTCCAAGCAGGTGTTAGTTTGTCCAGAACCTGTCAAGATTTCGATAATTTGTCTCCATGTTTACACCAACGCTGCTGCAAGAAGCATCGCGTTATTTCAGCTGAAATTGCGCAGACGACATTGAATCACCTCGTACTACAGGCTCAATGTGCAGTGCAGGCCTCAATTGTCGTGTGGCAGCCTCCTCTGAAAAATCAACCTCGGAAATTCGGAGATTTATTATCCGATTTGTTTATAACGCCTGGAGCAAGCTAGGCGGAAACCTCGTAATTTCTACCAATCAGATCAGACAACTAACTTCTCGAACTTTGGAACTTCGCCTACAATTTGCATACATGTAGGCGAAATGGGAACAGAAATGAAAAAGTATACAGATTAGGTTCGCGAAGCAAGCAGATACTGTCGCTACATTGACTGCCATGATCACGATTGGAAGAAGACAACAACGACGATGACAACGTCGATCTCCTCGATAATTGACTGAAGAGCGTAGAGTTGGCCTGTCCCTGCGTTCCTGTCCCAAAACATCAAAATTCCCAACTGTCTGACTGACAACGCTTTTACGATCACCATCAGCACCGTGACGTAACCATGGAGAGCTTCCTCTTTGCGGCGTCTTCCGGCGCACTCGTGCCGTCGCTGCTGCTTCTCAATCTCTACAAACAAACGCTCGTGCAGCTCACACCAGTGTCATGCAACTACTTCCTCGACCATGAGCTGCTCCACAAACCGTCCTCTATCCACCCGCATCTCGAATGCATGGGCTCCCTCGGACGCAGTCTCTACGTCGACATGTACGCGTTCCACTTGGTCGTGTTCCCGCTGACGTACGCGGCGTTCCTGTTCGGCCTCCTCACGCGCATCTGGCCCAAGCAGCGGATGCTATCAACACTGCCGATCATTGCGTGCGTCGCCGACGTGCTGGAGAATTGCGGCGTCTACTACCTGTTGCTAGAGTTCCCCGTACGCCACGACGACGTCGCGCTGATGGTGAGCGTATGCACTCCGATCAAGTGGTTCACGATCATGGCTGCCACCATCGCCAGCGTCGTCGGCGTTGCCAGGAAGGTGCTATCACCACAACGACGTCATCGCCACGCGAAGCCAACTTGAACTGTTTTAGCTCAAATCTTTGCGCTAATTCACCCCCCGAACATCCGCAGATTTTTTGTTTTTCAAATCCAAACGTACCCGAGACCATTGATTGGTCAAAATGAGTGTGATTGTGACCATCCATTGGCTTAAAATGGTAGACAGGCGCGGGATTTTGAATGCCAAATAGCAAAGCGACGCCGCAAGTGCAACGCGCCACGGGCGGAGACGGCTCCATCATCCATCAACGCAGGAGCGACGGCCGTGTGTGGGTGTGTGTGTGTGTGTGTGAAGCCCCACGACGACGGCAACGTCTTCCGCGTGGTTGGTGGCGTGATGGCGGCGTCTGTGTACGTGCACAATCGCCGCACGGCGGACGCCAAGCGGCGCAGTCTCGGGCACGTGCCGCTGAGCGGCGACCAAGTCGCGTTCCTGGCGCGGAAGGACGACGACGCACGGCGCCGAGAGCGGCTGCGCCAGGTTCGCCTGCACGAGAAGCGCGTGGCGCAAGAGGTGACGGCCCGCTACCGCGAGAACCTGCAGCGGCTGCAGAGCGAGAAGCGCCAGGCCGCGCACGCGCAGCAGCGCGTGCAGCACGAGCTCCTGCTCTCAGACCTGCACCGCAAGTACCAGTACTGCCTGCAGAACATGGGCGCGGCGCAGCGGAATGCGCGCAAGAAGCTGGGGGAACTGATGGAGCAGGCCCAGGCCGAGAAGACCAAGTGGGTCTTCAATCGCGACGTGGTGCACCAGCGGTATGATTATGCTCGCGACGAGGACAAGTTGACGGAAGCGCTGCGATGTGCGCGTCGAAAAGAGGTTGAAGCGAATTTGCGGAGGCTGCAGGAGCTGAGTCAGCGACAACGCGTTGCAGCAAGCGAACGCGCGCGGATGGAAGAGGCGCGGAAAGTGGCGACCGAACAGGAGCGAGTAAGAACGCTGAACGAATATCGGCAAGCAACTGAGCAGGAAGTGTTCACGGCGGTGCGACCTCATCGAGACGACATTGACGCGTATCAGTTCACGCGCGTGCACTCGGCACCGTTGGCAGCGACCACAGCAACGCGTTGGTCTGGTTCGGTGAGGCCGGAAGTGCGAGTTATTCGTCACAACCCTCAACATCCAAACGCAACCAAGGCGACAACTGATGCCATGGTGCATCGAGATTGTGTCGATCATCTGCAAGAAGAGAAGCGACGACAAAAAGAGAAAGAAAGTGAGGTGGCGACGGCGCGCGGTCGGCACGCTTTGAGTCAAATCGAGGCCGACAAGCAGGGATCGCACGTTATGGAGTGGCTGTCGCAGCTTGATGAGGCAGACCGAATTGAACGACTTCGCCAGTACGAGAATGCACAGTTTGTTCAACATGAGACGGTGAAGGAGACCGAAGGCGAGTTGGAAGAGTCGTTTGCTCAGATGTTCGGAGTTGATGACCATTCCTCCACTGGTCAACGCAGTGTGGAACGAGTCATGCTGGGCGAGTTTTCGGTTGCTACTGGATCTGAATCAGAGGTGCTTCTGAGTGATCTTTCGGCTGTATCGTGTGCTGAGCTGCCTCCACAGACTCCAAAAGAAGAGACGAACAAGACACCTTCAATCAAATTCGAGCAAGAGTCTACACACGTGGAAGAGGTCGGCTCTGCAGATCGGCCTTTTCAAGAGTTTCAACTTACCAGAAATCTTTCACAAGCCCAGACAATTGATCAAAGTGGCAAATTACATAACGTTGTCCCCTCCGAGCGTGAAGGCCAAAGCGAGGCAGAAGCGGAATTGAAGCTCTCAGATGCAGCTCAGAGGGAAGCTAGCGATGCCAAGTCGATCCAACACGTCTCAAAATCAAGCTTGACAAAAAACACTAGCGAGAGCGTTCCACGCACACCAAGACCTTCTCAAGTCATAGAGCTCCAACCAGATGTGGTGGAAAGCCAAAGGCGTCCTCCACCGTCTGTCCAGCAGCTTGAGAACCGTCTTCAAGAAGTGCTGAACTTACGAGCAACACCCAGGCAAAATCAAGGACCATCAAGACCGCGATCGTCAGAAAATGAAACATCTCAGACACCAGACAATCGACAGACTCACGTGGAACGTAGACCGATTCCAGCACCTGCTCCAGACAACTCGAGCACTTTCAAAAGAAGTTTGTCGCCGCAATATTCCCTTTCAAGAGGATCTTTCTCCAGAAGCAGTTCTGCCGAAAAGTTTTCTCCTCCTAGCTCCGCCGAAAAACCGCCGCGAAATTCACGTGGAAGCTCTCCACTTGGTTTTGATGAAAATGAACAAGATTCAGCGAAAGACGATGATAGCTTGATTTCATCGCGAAGCCAACGCCAGGCATCAAGTCGATCCGAGCCTGTCAAACAATTCGCATACTCCTCTGCTCAAGAATCGCCATCGCAGTCACGAATGGAGAAGCATCAAATGTCCCACGAGCTGGTTTCACGATTGGATGAATCCATTAGCGACTCTTCCTCCAACCATCGCCCAGGCAAAATGTCCCTTCAAGAAATTTCGCACGATGAATTCGAGGACTTGGATGATTTGCAGCCATTAAACGAAGAAAGAGAACAACCGAAGCCAGAACTCGTGCAGGAGAGTCCAGTGTGCAGAGACCACTCCCAATCACCAAATTGCGAATTGGACGAACGAAACTCAACTGATCAAGCACCCAGGACCAGTGGGTTCACACCATCTAACGTTAGCAGTGCGCCCTCAAGCAAATCAACTATTATGAGTAACGTGATGGCGTCGTCACCGCAAATGGCGCGAAGCAACATCTATTCGCCCCTTTCTTCTTTCAACGATTCGAGCAACCAGAACAACGAGCATGATGAGACTACTCCGAGTGTGCATTCCAGCCCCATACCAGCAGCCATGCTTTCTTCAGCGCCTATCGTTCCAATATCTACTCGAATTCAACGCAGTCGAAGTCTGTCGAGTGAGGAAGATGGATCGTCGATCATCCAGTATCCTTTGCCATCGATCGACTCATTCAGCTCATCTTTCAGCGACTCTTTCAGTGACATCGCCGCTTTGAGTTCAAGCGTTACCGACCTGCTCCCAATTTTTCGTGAACCTGACGCACCGAACGCGAATTCAATTGCAACTAAAGATCGAACTCAACATCGCCTTCCTGATGATCGCCGAGCCGGTATTCGTGACGCGATGTCGTTGAATCGCTATGGTGCGACCGTCTCGCATACAAGAGCTAGCACAGACGCTGGTGTCGCTCGAACTACACCTTTGGATACTGCTTCGCCGAAGCCATCAACTTATGAAATGATCAATTTGACCGGGAATCGGACATCGTTGCGGCAAGTTTATTACCATTCCTCAACAGATTTGTCTCGTGAGCCAAGCACTGACATGATCGTGTTGAATGAATCCGCGGACAAGAAACGTACTCGACCGCAACAGCAGACTGATCTGTCACTGGAAGTCAGCAAGGGGGGATACTCAGATCGTCGACGACAGCCCAGTCCTCGGGTTGGTGATTATGGCGACAGCTTGTCTTCAGACAGTAGCGTTAGTGACGTGGTTGTCGTGCCTAGCGAACGTTCTCGACGATCTATGGGTCCAGTGACCCGCACGCCTGCTCAGTCAGAAACCCGTGGAAACCAGCAACGCCGGTCGTCATCTCGCGTGAGCTCGTCATCGGAATCAAGTGCCGCCCGTGAGGCCCACATGACTTTCCTCGTCAACATGACGTCAGCTGCTGGGAAAGCACTTCAGATGCACCTACCTCCACCGAATGCTTTCAGTGCGGGCTACTTCAATGGTGACGATGCTGACCAGCCAGTGAGCGACAATGACGATGAAGAAGATGATGGCTCGAAGCTGAATGATCACACCAGTCCTGAAAAGCGTGATAAGCGCGAAATCTCTAGTCGTTCAAGCAGCGAGCTCGATATGGATGAAGCGGGCGAAATGAAGACAATGCCCTTGCTACCTCCTGTCCCGATGAATGCTTTCGACATGAGTCGACCTCCACCACCAGCATTTCAATCACTCAAAGACATTCTAGGGCAATCTAGAGTGCCTCGAAGTGAGTCAGATGCTTCGTCTGCAGAAGACATGAATGTGAACAATGAAGTGCACGGAGTGGGCACTGTCGACCAGGTAGATGATCCAAAAGAAGAGCTGTCGATGTCGGATCACTCCGAACGAGACAGTGATGCCAGCCATCAATCCTCTGTGAACGCAAGATCTACGAAGCTGACACATGCAGCAGCACAAGGCCGAACGTCGCGCGAGATTCTACAGCCATCACATGGAGTGCCACAGCCACCAAGGAAGGCGGCACGTCTCTTCATTCCATTTGGAAGCGATGAAGAGACCAAAGATGATGAGGGGCGCGATGCGACACCTCAACCATCGCTCGCGGACGCATTTCACCAGCGTCACCCAGCCTTCCGTGATCGAAGTGCACAACGACAGGAAATTCTTCGCAAACGGCGAGAAGAACTGGAAGCATTGCGCGCAAAGCGACAGCAAGAAGCGACAGCAACGACCAGCAATAATGGAGAGTCGAGCCAAGCACGACGGCAATCGGCCATAACTCCATGTGCTGCATCTGCCACCACCTCCAGGACACCTGTGGGGCCACGAGGGCTGATTGGTCGTCTGGCGAGTGGCGAACGACCTAAGATCTCCGCACAAGAAATGCGTGAGCGCAACAAACGCCTGTACCAGAAGCTGCCCGAAGTGGTTGAGCGGCGGCGCCAAGAGGAATTACTGGCGAAGCGTCGACAGCGGTTGAACGAGCTGCGAGATAAAGAGCAGGTGCGTCTGCTTTCTGCAGCCTGCAGTGCTGTTTGAGCACAGGCGATGAACTGATAATCTGACCGTTGTGTGGGTTGTGTGAAAATGCAGGCTCGACGACAGCAGGCACGCCAACGCCGTGAGCAGCAGCTACCGCGCAAGTGATCGCCTCATCCGTCGGCATATTCCACTCTATTTAAAAATATAACGCTGCCAGCGTGATGCTCGACCATGGAGGCATTGATTTCCTTGCATCCGAAGCAACTGCGAGCTCAATCTTCGTCTTTGTTGTCGCCTTTCTTGGTGGGACGGTCTGCAATGGTCTGTCAAGAACGAAGGCAATGGCACAGTCAGCGCACAAACCGGGGACAGAAGCAGCAATAAACACACACGTACAAGGTCAGGCTTGAGGATGGCGTGCATGAATTGTGATCCAGCGAACAGCGACGCCATCGTGACGCCACAGAGGAACACGTATTGCTTGCCAGTCACGCGCATGGCTGATCCTGCGTGTGCTTTTGATGGAGGGACAAAGTGTGGCATCCTCACTAACAGTGATTGACGCGCTTTTATTGGTAGAAATTCTGGATTGAGGTGCGCTCATTGGATGAAAATGAGAACTGTGTGCTGGGCGAGCGCGTGATCAATTCCCAGCCAAGATGTGGTACATGTCTGCACGCGCGTTCGCTACGTCGACGTCTGCGGCGGCCAAAGCAAGACGTGCCAAGAGAGACCGCCGCTTCATCACGGTTGGTCTGCCGCTCTTGCTGTTTGTGGTCGGTGGATATGGAGCACTGAGCCAGGTGAGTGTGTCATTCTGTGGCATCATGAGCGCCCCTTGCCTGACGTCGTGTCTTCTTCCAGTTCGTGGGCGGCAAATTCGAAGCGCGTGATCATGTGATCAAGAGCCATTCGGAGCGTGCCTTTGATCTGGACGAGGAATATCGGGTAATGAGCTACACAACCGCACCGCAAATGCGCTTGTTCGAGAAGCCTCACGCACTGTGGTTGCAATTGCAGAAAATCAGCAAGAAACTCGCCTCCGACGATTTCGAGCTCAAGCCCATTCCACGTCCGGACGAAGGAAAATAAATCAAGCAAATGCAAATGCCCCACAGCGCACGAGGCAGCAACAGCACGCATGTACATTCTAGGCCAGCAATAATGGTGAGGCGTGGCGTCTGCGAGAGGCGTCATGTACGGTACCCACCACATAGATAATGCCGTTCGTAAATGGTACCCGCTTCCGGAAGTAATATTGTCGATGGACGATCCATCGAGCAGAACAATGGGACGCCGGCGATCGACATGGAAGGACAAGAAGGGCGCCAGCGCTGTGAGTCTGCTGCTGCTGCACGCCAAGGCTGGCGATGTGGAGGCGCTGCAGAAGCTGCTGGCGCAGGAGTTTCCCGCTGATCGCGAGGATGCCGACCACGAGCGCTCCGAGTTTCTGCAAGTGACACAGGACCACAACGGGTCCACTGCGTTGCATTTGGCTGCGAGCGAAGGCCATTGTGAGATGATCAGAGCGCTGCTGCGCGACGGAGCGGGCGAGATCCATCTCGCGGGTGGACGCAAGAAGTATGCGAAGACGCCGCTGCACGAAGCTGCCACCAATGGCCACTTAGACGCGTGCAAGCTCCTGGTCGAGTACGGCTTCCTGGTGGATTGCCACACGACGCGCGGTCGCACGCCGTTGATGTACGCAACCAAGGGAAATTACGTCGACCTCGTGCGCTATCTGGTCCAGAATTGCCACGCCAATGTGAACGAACAGAACGAAATGGGCGTGACTCCGATCTACATCGCCAGTCAAGACGGCCACGAACAAATGGTGGAGCTGTTGATCGAGTTGGGTGCCGATCCAAACATCTACAACCGCACGTGCCACTCACCGTTGCATGAAGCGGTTGCTGGTGGGTTCGGCCGTGTGGCTGCGTTTCTGATGGACCACGGTGCCAACAAGCACGCAGTGGACGCCATGGGCGTCACCATTTGGCATGAAGCCGCCGGTAACGGTGACGTGGAGTTGCTAGAGTTGCTGCTTCGCTACGACGTGTCGCTTCATCCAAACGGCGAGGAGCAAGTGGACAAAGTGATGGCTCGTCATCCATTCCACTACGCTGCCGTGGAGGGCAAGGCTGCGTTTGTCCAAGCCATGCTGGACAGGAAACTCGTGGACGCCAACATGGTCGATGCCGACGGGTGCACCGCGATCTACTACGCGTCTGCCAACGGCCACGCTGACGTGTTGACCGTGTTGCTCGCTGCTGGTGGCGACCCCAACATCGCGTCAGTGCGACGGGCACCACTGCACTGCGCCGTCGAGTGGCGTCGTCTTGCTTGCGTGCAGCTCCTGCTGAAGCACGGCGCGGACGTCAATGTCCGTGACAAGAACCAACAAACACCACTGGCCATTGCGCAAGCCCAGCAGTTTGACGACATCTGCGCCTGCTTTGCATCTGACCAGCCATGAGGCTGATGCTAATGCTGATGACGCAGCGTCGCAGGTTGTCGGGTCCTCACAAAAATATACCAAATAGTTGCTGCCTGCAGAAATTCATACTTTTGTTCAAATATTCAAACTATTTATGCGGTATTTGTTGCTGTGGGCTGTTTCCTGCCCGCGTTTGTTACGCCGTGCGCGCCGTCACAGACTGAAAGCTGCGTGCGCCGCTTCTTTCCACAACCCGGCGACCCGCGTTGGCCCGACCCGGGTTGAAAACTTCTCTTCCTTCGGGTCCTTCGGTTCGGTCGGCAGAGTGACAGAGCGGCGACGGAGAAAGGGAAGCAGCAGCCCAAGCCAAGGCACGCCACGGCACTCACGCGACGACGCCAGCCACTGCACTCAGCTTCCACGCCCACGCCCGCGCACACGCACACACACGCACGCAGACACACTCCCCCGCAGACAGAGAGACACTCGTCAAGGCCGTTCGTACTTGCGAACACGCGTGATTCAGCACAAGCACGACTGCCATGACGTCCATTGCCGCATCGCCAGGTGAGTTTAAGCGAGGATTGGTTGGGGCGGAGGGGCTGTTCGAGGCGGATATGGAGCCTGCTGGCCTGACTGAGTGTTAGTGTGAGTATGGAACTGACGGGTCTGGGTTGGTTTTATGATTGATGCAGCGTACACGGAGAGTCTGAAGAAGCGTGGTCGGTTGATTGGCTCGGATGCGTTCGAGCTGGGGCGCAAGAAGCGCTGCCGCGTGGTGGAGCTCGGGAACGAGGCAGCTGAGGAAGAAGATGTGCCCAAGTACACGCAGCGGCATGTGGACTACTTTGAGCAAGTGAAGCAGGCGGACATTGCGCGCATTCGCACGGAATACGAGCAGTATATTATGAAGAAAGACGTGGAGTTCCAGAACATGCGGCAGGAGATGCAGCAGCTCGTGCAGCGTCTCCATGCGCAAGAGAAGGACAGTGAGCGATTGCAGGGAGAGAACAAGATCCTCAAGCGCGCCGTGGCCATTCAGAACCAGCGGAAGGAAGAGTGTCTGCAAGAAAATGCGGTGCTCAAGCAGCTCACATCCCAAGCAGCTGAGCACATCAAGCGGTTAGAACAGAGCAACTACGCGCTCCGCGTGCACCTGCAGACCAGCAACACGGTGACGCGTGGCGACTGCTCCCAGCCCCCTGACGTGTTCTAAGCGCGGCAGGGACTGTCCCTCTCGTCGCAACCGAGAGCATTGCCGTTAGCAGCGGACCTGTGGTCCGGTCAGCAAAGGATTGGCTCCGCAGCTGCCGAGACAATTTTCGGCCACAGGAAGGCAACGCACCCGCTTTTGCCAGCGTGACGGCAAGGGCTGTTGTGGGGTGTGTTTTTGTCCAAGAGCGCGCCCCCCTTCGGACAGTGGAGCGCGCTGCCCTGGTGTGGCGCCGATGACCAACGCGTGACGTGGTCATCTCGCCGGGGTCGTCCCATCTTTTATTTTATTGCTTGGTGCTCGCGTGCCGCGAGACTGCGCTGATGCATTTTGTGTGTTCACCTACTGCGTCGCTGTGTGCTGCTGGTAGTGCCCTTGATTTTGCAATAACAGCCACTCCAGATATTTTCTACAAGATCTAAAGTTTCCTCTTTGTTCATTCATTTCATTCCATGAGACAGAGATGATGGCACGATGACGGAGAGCGATGAAAATTTGCCGAGGGCAGGTGGCACATGCAACTTGCGTGCATGCCGTCAGAGTTGCGTGTTGCATCGTTGGTGTGATTGGCAGGAATCGAAAATGC